>CATNWA010002681.1:0-21397 GCA_951230385.1 Staurois parvus
TGTCCCTGATAAAAAATTCTGTGGCTCATTCAAAGTACAAGGTTTCTGTGGCCAGATTAACAATGTCTCATTGGCGACTCCATTAACAATTCTGTCTGTTCCACATGAGTAATGAATGTCTGTTGGGCTAACTACACTAGCTATCGTTTTCTTATTGTCCCTAAGTAACATTTTCTCGGTTGCCGCTGAGTAACAATTCTGTGTCTGTGCGAGTAAAATTCTGTGGCCCTAAGTAACAGTTTCTGTGGCCACTCAGATAAACAGTTCTGTGTCTGTGTAGCTCCCAGTAACAATTCTGTGTCAGTGCGAGTAACAATTCTCTGGGCACTCAGTAACAAAGTAACAATTCTGTCTAATAAATGTTGTCCTGTGGCCGAGTAACAATTCTCTGCCAACATTCTCTGGCACTCAGTAACAATTCTGTCTGTCCCTGAGTAACAATTCTCTGGCACTCAGTAACAATTCTGTCTGTCCCTGAGTAACAATTCTCTGGCCCTAAGTACAAGTTCTGTCCTGGCCCTGAGTAACAATTCTCTGGCACTCAGTAACAATTCTGTCTGTCCCTGAGTAACAATTCTCTGGCACTCAGTAACAATTCTGTCTGTCCCTGAGTAAAAATTCTGTGGCCCTAATTAAAGTTTCTGTGGCCTAACTAGCGTTTCTTTGTCCCTAAATAACGATTCTGTGGCCCTCATTAACAAGTCTGTGTCCCTGAGTAATGGTTCTCTGTCCCTAAGTAACTTTTCTCTGTCCCCAATTATCGTTTCTGTGGCCCTAACTCTGTCCCTGTCCCTAGTACAGAGCGGTCTGCCTCTGTTCAATAACTGCAGGCAAATGAAGAATTCCAAAATGGCCGCTATTTATAGCTCGACCATTACACAGTGCTGGCTGGCTGGCTGCTGATTGGCTGATGCGATCACATGTAGTTGAGGAATGCATTATGGGTCAGCGCGCCTTGTCTGCGCGCCTTCCCAGACATCCCCGCTCCGTCGCCGCACATGTCAGCCGCCATTTTCTGAAAAATTTCGATTCGCGCGTCCGAATTAGGCTATTTTTTCGGATTCGGCACGAATCGAAATTTTTCCGATATTCGACTCGAATTCCACTTCGGATACTTCGATTCGCTCATCTCTAATAGAAACCATCATTCTGCCATATAGTTCTCATTTCCATTATTTTTGGATGAAAAATTGGCTCCATTTAGTTACCCTTGTGTTTGCCATTATTATGGAAATATGAGAAACCTGTAAAATTTTAAACTTGTTAAACAGCAGAGGACAACGTGTTTTCCAATGAAGTTCATTATATAACCCAATTACATGCAAATGTATCTGCATTTATTTATGTGCCTGTAAAACCGATAGCTTTTCGGATTTTTTTTCTTCTACTGCTAAAAGGCCACCTAAGACAGCTTTTATTGCTTTTCATTTCAGAGTGTCTTAAAAGATAATATGAAAAAAATATGTATTTTATTGTACGCATAAAAATAGATATCATGTAAATTTCTCACCTGGTGGAACACTTTTATAATTTTAGGTTGTGCGTAAGCTGTACTACATATGATATGTGTCATTGTTAGTGTGAAATTACTAACTGTAAATAGATGCTTGACAAGCGTTTCATCTCAATCTGTGTTAGAATTAACAGCATTCAGTTACAAAGAACTGGAAAGTGTTGGTGAAGTGAACAAGAAACCATGACATCAGATTAAGAAATAAACAAAAACCCTTTAAATAAAAGGTTTTTTTTTCTTCCACATTTTGACCACTATTATTGTCATGATATATTACATGTTAGACTGTATAAGGCTACAAACAGAATACTTGCGAAGCAAATTACAAGTTAATTGTTATATAGATTTTAAACAAGTAGTTGTAGCCTTATACAAATGCCACCTTTAAATGTCCATGTGTGCAGGCAACCACCCACCAGGGGCGGACTGACAACTCATGGGGCCCCCGGGCAATAGGGGATCATGGGGCCCCTGTGACCTTGCACAAACTAAAAAAAAAAAAGGTATCAGGGCATCTCATGGGGCCCCCTACTGACCCCGGGCCCTCGGGCAGTGCCCGAGTTTCCAAATGGTCAGCCTGCCACCCACTATTTCACAGCAATAAAGAAGAAGTACAGCCAACGTTTGTTTGGCTGTACTTCTCCTGTGGAATGAACTGCACTCCTGTGACCCATTGTCAGCTAACAGCGGACTAAAGCCCACTGTCAACTGACATCACAGAGCCAGCCCAGGCCGGTGAAAGCCTGGAGCAGCACCTGGCATAGCCTCTAAGTGAACCGCTGAGAGCCTGAATCAGCTTCTCCCGCCCCCTCCACAGCCCAGTGCTGCAATGACTGCTTGCTGGGGGGGGGGGCAACGTAGAGAGTGGTGACTGACAGTCACTGCTCTCTGCTCAGAGCGGCTAGAAGAACTGAGGAATGAGCGGTTTTGATCAATTGGCTCTCACCCTTAGAGCAGGTGGGGGATAGATGCAGCATCAATGCTGCATCCACCTAGGTATGATTTAAAAAAAATCCAATACTTCTCTTTTAAAGGTTAAGTTTACATTTTCAGGCAGGATTTCACTTTTCATAAATTCTCAAAATTCAAAAAATGCATTCTGATCCCATCACTTCTGGTGGCATCATATGACCATCCAGGAAATGTCATATCCCATCATGCACTGCCTTACTTCTGTGGACCATACTTCCAGGGACACACTTCCCCTGTTTTTAATACTACAGTTCTGCTCCACATAGGCTGTTATATGATCAGTCAGCTCCTGCACACTCTGCCAAATGAGTGATCTATGCAAGATGATGGTAACATGCAAAACAGTTGTTTAATAGAGAAAGACACTGGCAATGTATTTTGAGAGAGCGGTGCTAACATTGCTTGCATGTAATTTCAGAGGGGGGGCAGAGTAATGTCCTGGAGGGGGAGGGTAGGTGCAGAGTGTGTGTTAATGAGGTCAGCTGCTGAGCTACTTCCTTAGTTCACTATCAGTTTCCCATCCCAAATACCAGGATGAATAGCAGGGAGTAATAGAGGAGTTTTCTATAGGAGACACTGTAGGCTGAGGTTATGCCTGTCCTAGAATATAAAGAAAGATTTTTCTTTTCCGCAACAGAGGTAGATTAATGGTATACTGATCCATAGGGAAGCTGGAATTAAGAGTTAAATGGTGAATTTAGCCTTTAAGATGCTAGAAATTGTAAGGGTTTGTCCTTATTTGCAGAATGATGAGTTTGGGTTTTTGAGTTTTCGCTATATTTTGATTTGTTTATATCTATGCATCTTATTCAGCAGCCTGTCTAGCTGTTTTAGAGAATTCCTGCTGCTTAAGCTGGCCATACACTACGAAATTTGTACAAAAGCTTTTGATTAACTACTTGCTATCTGGGCTAATTTTGACATTTCTCACATATATGTTATATTCAGCATTTTTGGCTTGAAAATTATTTAGAATCCCCAAATATTATGTATTTTCTGAAAGCAAAGGCCCTCGAGAATAAAATTATGGTTGTTGCATTTGTTTTTAATTTGCACAATGTTTGCGCACATTTTCAGGAAAAAATACATTTAAATGCATTTTAGTGCTCACAGACACCACATAATACCTACTGTTTTTTGTAAAATATAAAATATGGTGTTGCGCCAAGTAAATAGATACCAAACAAGTCAAGATTTAAAATTTTGCATGCCCAGGAAATGGCGACAAACTATGGTAACTAAAAATGTCCATAGGCCACGCTTTAAAAGCATTTACAGGTTACCAGTTTGGAATTAAATGTGAGCTCTGTTGCTAGAATTATTACTCTCAGTTTGATGTTCACAGTAATATCTCACGTGTGGTGCAACCATTGTTTACATAAGCATGCGGAGGTGCTTTACATTTTTTTCATTTTAGTATCTATATTATTTTAATACATTTTTTTAAACTTTTTTTTTTTTAATTCAGCTTTTTTGTTATCAGATAAACAACATTCCTTGTGATAGCTTGGGCAGTAGCAAGCACTCTTTATTCAGAGATTAGGAGTCTTTTAGACCTATGATTCCTCATCTACCCTCCAAAGCAGCTGATCAAACACAGATCAGTTTGATCAGCTGCCCCCCGAGCAGTAAAAGCCAAGTAAATTAAGAACAGAAAGTGGAAGTGATAAAAATCCTTGTTGGGTCTCATTCGTCCCAGAGGAGAGGGAGGGAAATGGATGTTCCTCGTTCACTTCTGTGCTCAGCTAACCCAACTGCTCGTTGTGATCCTAGGCTCCTTGGTGGAACATAAGACCCTGGGAACAGTGAATGGGCGGCTTTAAAGTGCTCCTCTATTGCAACCAACTGACACCATCAAGGAGTAGCCTTACTATGCATGCCTAGCAATATCTGATGTATGTCATGTTATCCTGGCAACTGAAGAGCCTTACCCTTTTTGTCTAAGTCCCACTATCTTCTGGCTGCTCATACTAGTGTAACTAGGCTCTCTGTTTCAACAAAAGCAAAAAAAAACATTAGGCACCTTTAAAACCCTAGCCAATTCAGAGAAAGGCTTAATAAAACTAAATAAACCTTATGATCTAGAGGGGTGGTCCTAGGGCCAGGGGAGGACTGACAACTCATGGGGCCCCCGGGCAATAGGGGTTCATGGGGCCCCTGTGTCCTTGCCCAAACTCAAAAAAGCCTATGAAAAAGGTACCAGAGGCATTTCATGGGGCCCCCTACTGACCCCGGGCCTTCGGGCAGTGCCCAAGTGCTCAAATGGTCAGTCCACCCCTGCCTGGGGCATGATCATGTGCTGAAGCTTGTCAGCAGATTAGAGTTTTGAATGAGAAGACACCATTGTGTGTGGATTTTTGTTTGTATTTTAACAAGCCTTATGGTCCTGTTTGCTATAATGAGGAGGATATATTTTTCTAACTTCTGTTGACAGTTTGACAATCCTTTTATCAACACCCCGCTATGTACTGTATATTATTAAGCATAAGTAACCATTTCTCTATTAGCAATATGTTCAGCTCTTTTTTAAATCCTTTTCCTTTCTCATCCACTGAGGGGCACAGAAAGTCTTTACTGTCAGGGTTATACTGCTGAATATAGAAGGACTGAACACTGGCAAGTAGAAAAAACATAGGTCAGTCCAGGACAACCTCTCCTACTACCAGCATGCCCTAGTTTTTCGTTAGTGTCCTGGAACGGTGCACATGTTCAAGATTCTTTGTATGCTGGTGTTTGAGATGGTCTGACAGCTATCTAAATCCATCTTTACACATCCTAGCTTTGGAGTGCCATATCCAGAGCTTGCTGGAGCGGACATAGCAGGGCTAGCCTGGAAGTGACCTTGGGGCATGAGATTCAGTTAGGCCGATCTCCAGACCCTGTTCTGGTATATTAGCCATGTAGTGTTTTACAGGTCAAGAGCCACAGGCAATTATCACAGCGCTTGTCTTTGAAGACTCCCTTTGTGAGGTTGATCAAGGCAAGCAGCTATCTTATTACTTGAACTACTGAGTGTCTTCAGACTTTACCATGGAAGGCGTTTACTCTGAGCGGCTGAGTGATGACATCATCCGCTGGTTGGAGTGTAGTGTGAGCACACTCTACACTCTATTTACACCATTTAGATTTGAGGATCCACCTTACTACTGCTGCCCCTCTTTTTAAGTGCCATGTAGAAATCTGGTAATCAGTCTGATCTTGTGGCAGCCTAAAGTGACTTGGTCACCTCTGGCCTTCTGACAATGTACATGCTACCAGCTGTTGGGTTTTTGGATACCTGAGGCTTTGCCTCATACCTTGAGATAGGTTGCACTATTGCTTGAAGGTTGCAATGTCTGTGATGCTGGACACTGTGGCGACAGTCCCCCTGTACCACCTGTCATTTTCAGAGTCTCCCATGTCTTATCACTCTGTCAGGTGTGACTGCCTTTTTTGCTATGTCTAAGTAGGTTTTTACCTTAGTCATGCTCGACCTTATAGGCCAAATAGCGCAGATGTTTGCTGTCTCTGAGCATGGATGATGCTGAGTCTCTAGTACTTGCTGGACAAACCTGCCTCTGAGGAGTTGCAGTGTTCTGTCATCACTCTCAAACTAAAAAAACAACTTTGGCTCTTATTGATGTGGTGCACACCACCTTGAAGCTAAAAGGATCAGCCTGTCTCTTCAATTTATGTCACCAGTCTCTTTAGAGCCCCTTAAGACTACTGAGATCTTTCCAGTTTACCTTCTGTTCCAAGTCTTTTTTTATAGAGATTACAAAACATCCTGACAAGCACATGTTAGCATTGTACCCATTTAAAGAGCGCTTTGTAAAAAGTGGTTTGTTACCTCTGTAGATCTGGCAGTGTCATGTCTTAACAAAGCATCCACCTTTCTGTTGGAAGATTTTTCAATGACCCCACCAGTAAGCATCTGGAGGCCCTTTCTAGAGCTCATTTTCCCTGATCTGTCAAACCTTGACTGACTGGTCTAGGCTATTACAAGGGCCCCAGTTACTATTGCATTTGATCCCATGGTAATAGAACCTTTGGAACAACTGACTGTAGCTCTAAACTACAGTGATGACAGGCACTGTCAATTCACTGTGGAACCCTGATGGTCTTTAAGCAATGTCTCTTTGGGTTTGCTCTTGATGCCCTCATTAACGATGCCTCAGATGACAAGAGCACCAATCTTCCTCAGCCAAAGGAGTCTAAAACTAGCCATAAATGGTTCAGATTTTTTTGTTCAGTGTGTAAGCTGAACAGAAGAAACTAAACCAATTCTCCCCATCCACACATTTGAGGAGGATGCAGGAATCCTCCCTGATGTGCCTTTGCATTCTGACAGGAGGGGGGCTTCTTGAAATAACAGTCAATTCATGTGACCTTGAAAAATAGCACAAATAATAATCATTAACAAGTAATTTAGACCTGTTATTTTACCTTCTATAGTTGGGAAGATACTGGAGAGTTTAATAAAAGGCCACACAGATGAGTTTTTGTTGGAAAAAAATATTTTAAGCAACAGACAGTATGGATTCATGAAAGACAGAAGTTGTCAAACAAATCTGATTTCTTTTTATGAGGAGGTGAGCAAAACTTTGGACAGAGGGGAGGCAGTGGATGTGGAATACTTGGATTTTGCAAAAGCGTTTGACACAGTTCCCCACACACGGCTAATGTGTAAGGTAAAGTCTACAGGCTTGGAAAAATCCGTATGTAAATTTATAGAAAACTGGCTAAAAGATCATATTCAAAGAGTAGTGGTTAATTATACATACTCTGAAAGATCTAGAGTTGTCAGTGGTGTACCCCAAGGTTCAGTGTTGGGACCCTTACTTTTTAATATATTTATAAACAAAGTTCCAGTCTTTGCAGATGACCAAGCTTTGCAGTGGAATAACGTCCTTACAGGATGTCTCCAACTTACAAGCTGACCTCAATGCTCTGTTTAATTGGGCAGCTATGTGGCAAATGCAGTTTAATGTTGATAAATCTAAGGTTATGTACTTGGAAGCTAGGAATATGCATGCATCATACATACTAGGGGGGAGTACAACTGGGGGAATCAATGGTGGAGAAGGATCTGGGAGTTCTGGTAGATTATAAGCTTAATAATGGCATGCAATGCCAAGCTGTGGTTTCTAAAGTGAGGTATAGACTCCAGAGAGAGAGATATCATTTTACCCCTGTACAAATTAATAGTAAGACTTCATCTGGAATATGCAGTTCAGTTTTGGACACCAACTCACAAAAAGAACATTGGGGAACTGGAGAAAGTACAGAGAAGGCCAACCAAACTGATAAGAGGCATGGAGGAGCTCAGCTAAGAGGAAAGATTAGATGAACTGCATGTATTCTCTCTTGAGAAGAGGAGATTAAGGGGGGATATAATCAACATGTATAAATACATCAGTGGTTCATATAGTGAACTCAGTGTAGAGCTATTCACCCTGAGGTCATCACAGAGGACAAGGGGGCACTCTGTATGTCTGGAGGAAAATAAATGTAATCTCCAAATACAGAAAGGTTTCTTCACAGTAAGAGCTGTGAAAATTTGGAATAGACTCCCTCGAGTTGGTTCTGGCCAGCTCAGTGGATTGCTTTAAAAAGTCCTGGATTCTTTCCTAAATGCACACAATATAACTGGATACTAATATTTATAGGTAAAGGTTGATCCAGAGAATATCCAATTTCCTCTCGGGGGATCAAGAAGGATTTTTTTTCCCCTGCAGGAGCAATTTGGATCATGCTTTGCTGGGGTTTTTTGCCTTCATCTGGATCAATGGTGGGTATAGGATTATAACTTTTTTGTCAGCCAGACTAACTATGTAAATATGTAACTATATGCATATATGAGCAATATATAATTTAAGTGACAACTTTGTGATTTTGCGCTGCCCTTGCATTTTAGCACCTCAAGAAATGAGATAGGCAGTCAGAAAGTAAAAGCTGTAGAAATTCCAGTATCTATAACATAGTTGGTAGACGCTATAACTTTCACACAAACCAATTAATATACGCATATTGGGATTTACCAAAGACATATAACAAAATACATTTTGGCTAAATTTATGACAAAATTTTAGTTTATTGGATATATTTTATAACAGAAATTAGAAAAATATTGTTTTTTTTTTGTTTATAATGCAAAAAATAACCCCAGAGGTGATCAAATACCACCAAAAGGAAGCTCTATTTGTGTGAAAAAACGACATAAATTCTGTTTAGTTACAGTGTGGCATGACCTTGCAATAACCAGTTGAAATAGTGCAGTGCTGAATAGCAAAAAATGGCTTGGTCAGGAGGGGGGTAAATCTTCTGGAGGGCAAGTTTTTTCTAACATTGGAGTATACTGTGGTTGGCTACATGCATTGCTTACCTTGTAAGCTGAACTTACAGAAAATGAACTGAAATTTGCAGGGGAAATTAATCTTGTGTTTGAAATCTGCAATATTGTCTTCAGAGACTATATGCACGAGTACTCTTAATTGAAAATCTACTCATTAATATGTTAGATATATTGTAAGCTTACAGTGCAGGAAAATCGCAAATTATTTTTATCTGTAGAATTTCACTTGCATTTACCTTTAATTAGCATATTTTTTTCTTATAACCTGTCACGGTTTCTGAAAACAAAATATACTGTGAATTACACATAAATATAATTTTTATAAAACATAAAGGGGACAATTCACTAAAGGTTATTGCATGCGCTATGACGGTCAGGTGACTGCATATCGCATGCGATAGTGACAATGTCAATTCATTAACGCTAGTATGCAGTACTTACCGCAAATAGCAAAAACGCTCTGTAAATACTGCATGAAAAGACCTTAAAGTCAATTCACAGAAGGAAATAAATAAGTAAATGCATGTGGTAATTAAGTAGTGGTTGAGGCATGCAATATGTACTGGTTGTTAAGGAGCGGGCATCCTTAACCACCGATGAGTCATCAGATGTCAGCAGGGTTCCCTGCTGACAGCTGAATGTAAAAAAAAAAAAGAAAAGAAAAAAAAAAATTGGAGACAATTAAAACTTAAGAAAAAGGCACTGGGTCCCCCCATCCATAACAAGCCCTTTGGGTTTGGTATGGATTTGAGGGGAACCCCCCAAAAATGGTTTAGGATCCCCCCAAAATCCACACCAAACCCTTATCCGAGCATGCAGCCTGGCAGGTCAGGAAAGGGGGGGCTGTACTTCTCCTGTGGATCACAGGGGTGCAGTTCATTCTGCCCATTCTTCATTTTCAGCCCATTGTTGGCTGATTTCACTCAGCCGGTCCAGGCTGGGGAAAGATCCCAGTTTCAAAGTTAGAATCCACCCCAGAGTCTGGAGCGGCACCTGGCTCAGGCTCTCAGCAAGCCTAAGAAAATCTGAGCCAGCCACTCCCCTCCCCTCCACGGGCAGAGCAGAGAGCTGGTGACTGACAGTCACCGCTCTCTGCTCAGAGCAGCTGTGAGAATTCAGTGATCAGTGGTCATGTGATCACTGAGTTCTCACAATTAGAGCCAGTGGTGGACAGATGCAGCATCAGACCGATGCTGCATCCACTTAGGTAAGTATAAATGGGGGCAAAAAAAAATCCACACTTCTCTTTTAAGTACTTGTATTCTCCTTTCAATCTAACAAGTAGAGGTTTTCACCTGTTTCTCTACCTCCTTGCCATAAAAAAAGGTGAAAACCAGAGGACCCAGAACAATAAATGGAATAATAAATAATATAAAACAATGTAAAAATGCAGTACAATAACAATACCCCACAGACTATGTACAAATTACAGGGATAAATGGTGTGTAGGTCTTGCGTACCCAGGCACTAAACAACTGACAGCTGAGCTAAATAGAAAACATCCATTGCTGCTGGGTGGCCAATGGGGAGCTCTGGAGCATGCAAAAAATAAACAGAAAGAAAACGCAAAGGCCAATAGTGTATTGTGTTTGAAAACAGAGTGTTCATTATAAAAAACAAACAATACGCACTCACAAACACAGTCAAGAGGCAAGGCACACAACCACAAGGGCAGAATGGACCACACAAGTGTCACAGATACCAGAGATTGGGAAACCGTGAACATACATGGGCAAGAAACAGGCAGCCTCAGCTCTTGGAAAGTATCCATCCTGCTCTATACCTGCAGGAATAAAGCAGGATGGATACTCCAAGAGCTCAGGCTACCGAGTTGTATGAGGAGGGAAGCTGCTTGTCAGTGGAAATGCTGATGGAGTGGTGCCGCTAATCCTTCAGGTTCATGATTCGTGGTCCTGGTGAATTTATATGCAGATATGCCTTGGTGATTTTTTTTTTTTTTCACTTGGTTTTTATTAAGAGAAAATTAAAAAGAACATAGAATCAATATTCATTAAAGCGTAGTGGTTGTAGACCACAGCAACAAAAAGAAAAAAAATTGGGCCCCAGGCAATTTAAGTAATAATGTGCTAGTATGCACCGCATACTAGCGCATTGTGACAAGACTTATCTGAAAATTAAGCCTTCCAGCGGCACTCTGTCACCGTTGTAGGTGCTTCCATCTTCACATGGTCTTCCTTCCAGGTTCGTGGGCTTCAGCAGTCTGAATGGCCGAAAGCCGCGATTACATCACTCCCATGCATGCACGCAGGAGTCATTGTTTACGGCACAGGGCCCTGAAGGAATGGGACGGGTATGCCGTTCCTTCAGAGTGCATGTGCTAGTGACTTCAACGGCTGCTTCTAAAGCAAATATCTCCTAAACGGTTAAATATCAACCAAGGGAGTTTATTCCCACTTTATATATTTGTTTGAAATACAGCCAGTGGAGATGGTCATCATATAAACAGGATTGTATACAATTCTATAACACAAAATATTCTACTCATTGGTGCAGCTGACCACAGGTTTTTAGAGCAGGTAACCTTAAGTAAAGAACCCATCAGTAATGGAGTCTAGCATATTCATATTAGCTCAACAATGTTGTGACCATGTAAAACTGTGAAGGTAAATTCACAAGTAAGGCCATGAGCATATGAGCTCAGGAAATTTTGACAGGTCATAGATCTTTCTGATATTTCATAGATGTGGGAAGGTCTAACTATTAGTTAATGGTCACCCACAGGTAGGTAAAAAAGGGAGCAAAAGTGGGCCCATCAATCCATCTGAAGGTGCCTAGAATAATCAGCTGAAAAATGGAAAAAGAAAAGGAAAGAAAAAGGGGGAGGAGGAAAAATGAGGACAAGAGGAGGAAAGAAAGTAAAAGAATAGGAAAAAAATATGGGGGGGTTGAGGGAAGCCTCTGAGGCTGGTACTATGGATGGCATAGTGTACGGCATATAATCAAAACTTCAAAAAGCACACAGTCAGTTGAGAAGGTGGAAAGTAGTCAAGTCAAGGCTGCCAGGTACTTAAGAATTTGTCATGTGTATTGCTAAGGTTCACTGTAAGTTTTTCATTAACCATTGTACCTTGTATGCAGTGTTTAACCTCATCAAAGCTAACAATTGGTGATTTCCACACCCTCACTATCATTTGTTTGTTGCCATGAAAATATGAGTAATTAAAGTATGTTTCTCAATGAGTGACATCGTTTGATCGGTTGGTACAAGAGCGCTTCCCAGGGATTCTTTCGCAAATTGGCATGGAGTATTGTATTGACCATAGCGTATACCCATATCCGCAATCTACAACTTTAGGGCAACCTCAGAAACAGGAGGAATTAAAACGTAAGAAGACAACACACTATCCTGGCAGGAGTGTAATACCATTGGGACAAAACTTTGAAAGAATTATCCAAAGCCAGGACATTGCATGAGAATTTAAACAGAGCTTCCCAATTATTTCTTCAAGTTGTGGGAGGCAAAGTGGTTTCGAAGTCAAGCTCCCATCGCATACAGTATGACGAAGCCTGATCATCAATATTACCCTGAACAGAGGAAAAGATAAGCCTCGAGTCATCAGATTTGACTGAAATATTGTCGAAGGTCGAGTCCAGTCATAGTTTTTAGGCAAGGATTCAACAAAGTGGCAGATCTGAGGATAATAAAACCCTTTAGAATCTGGAAGGTCATAAGATTCCCAGAGCTGTTGGATTTAATAAACACCCCTCATGATTATGAAGGAGCAGACCAATGTAAAACCATGGGTGCTCCACCATTGGTAACTTTGGGGGTTATCCATCCCAGGGGAGAAGAGAGGGCAGTTGAATAGCGGCAATAATGGTAAGTTGGGGTGGGGAAGCAAACAGGCTGAATACTTAATAGAGTCCCAGATCACTAAGGTGTGTGCCAGTACTGGGTTGAGAAGTTTCTGTAGTAATGGTTCCATGGTATTGAAGAAAAAGGGATAGGGTCACGTACATGTGTCACCTCATGTATACAGCCAATCCAAGTGATACTGGGTATGTCCCACGAGCTAAACATTTGGATGAAGGATTTGATAAAAGATGGATAATTGGCTGCATATCAAGTTTGGTGAGAAGAGGTAAGGTTGATTTCCAGGTACAGAAGACAATTATGCCATTGGAAAGAACATTTTGCCTGCATGGCCATACATATGTTATCTAGCAAGGAAACGTCGAGCACCTATGACTTTGCGTGACTGATGTAAAGTCCTCATAGAGAGGCGAACCCCAGCAGGAGAGAAAACAGGTTAGGTGGCAAAATGTGTGGGGGTGAATTTTTTCTTCAAGCCATAATGCACTGCATAGCCTTTGAACTATGGCCAGCAGGCTCAGAATGGCTAATAAGAGAGTCTTTGGTTTAGGCAGCCTCTTCACTATAAAAATGGAAAAACGGAAGTGGGGGGAGGGGGTCACAGCCATAGTGTTATTACATTATCATTGTATTTAGGAGCATTATGCACCTAGGCATTTATTTGTTTCACTGGCCAGAATATTAATTTATTCTGGCCATTGAAATGAAAAACCCTCAAGTGCTAAAGGCGCCTAGCGTTTAGGTGTGTTTAGATGCATTTACAGGTGTTTAGATGCGTTGAGCAACTTTTCGGCTCAAAAGCGCTTCTCCTTCTTTTCCTTTATGCGGGTTGGGTCAGATTTATGCCCCTAAATGCCCCTGCCTCCAAGCACCTCTAAATGCCTATGTGTGCATGGACAGATAGGCTAACATAGAGGGGCATTTAGGGGCAGGCAAATGTCTGTTATAGTTTGTAGGAGGAGTTTTCTTTCTGCTCTAGGAGGATGAAGAACCCCTGACTCTCTGTCTAGAGTGCTGATTGGCCCTGTACTGATAACATGCACTCTCCAAAGAAAAAAAAAAAACCTCTCACACCAAACTAACCATGTGCAGAGTGGCTACGGTTCAGTCTGCCTTATCAGGAGATAAGACATGGACATTTGTACAAGAGGAGGAGCAAAGAAGACAAGATCAAATGGCCTTTTTACACAATGCGGAGGATTAACCCCTTAGGTTCCACAGTGAGTATAACAAGCATGCTTTACTGAATATACAGACTGATTTTACTGTTGTGGGTTTAGTAACACTTTAAAGACAAGATTTCTCCCTGTAGACTTGAAATGCATTCACCTATATTTAGGGTC
The DNA here is from genome assembly GCA_951230385.1 of Staurois parvus. NCBI lineage: Eukaryota > Metazoa > Chordata > Amphibia > Anura > Ranidae > Staurois > Staurois parvus. Next base: position 13,998 of record CATNWA010002681.1, read on the forward strand.
ACCCAATTACGAACAAGATTTGCCAAATTCTATGTGAATTGAATCCAGATAGAATGACACCATTTTTTTTAGCAATGGTAATCTAGTAACCTTATACACATATCTACAATCAAATCTAGTAACCAGCCATGGACAGATTATATTGATAAAAGTATTGGGACGCCTGCCTTTACACGCACATGAATTTTAATGGCATCCCAGTCTTAGTCCGTAGGGTTCAATAGTGAGTTGGCCCACCCTTTACAGCTATAACAGTTTCAACTCTTCTGGGAAGGCTGTCCACAAGATTTAGGAGTTTGTCTATGGGAATGTTTGACCATTCTTCCAGAAGTGCATTCGTGAGGTCAGGCACTAATGTCAAATGAGAAGGCCTGGCCCGCAGTCTCTGCTCTAATTCATCCCAAAGGTGTCAGGTGTGAGGTCAGGGCAGTCAAGTTCCTCCACCCCAAACTCACTCATCCATGTCTTTATGGACCTTGCTTTGTGCACTGGTGTAAAGTCATGTTGGAACAGGGAGGGGCTATCCTCAAACTGTTCCCACAAAGTTGGGAGCATGAAATTGTCTAAAATGTCTTGGTATGCTGATGCCTTAAGAGTTCCCTTCACTGGAACTAAGGGGCCAAGCCCAAGCCCTGAAAAGCAACCCCACACCATTATCCCCCCTCCACCAAACTTTACACTTGGCTCAATGCAGTCAGGCAAAGTACTGTTCTCCTGGCAACCGTCAAACCCAGACACATCCATCAGATTGCCAGACAGAGAAGTGTGATTCCAGAGAACACGTCTCCACTGTGCTAGAGTCCAGTGGCGGCATGCTTTACAGCACTGCATCCAACGCTTTGCATTGCACTTGGTGATGTAAGGCTTGTATGGAGCTGTTCTCCATGGAAACCCATTCCATGAAGCTCTCTATGCACTGTTGTGCTAATCTGAAGGCCACATGAAGTGTGGAGGTCTTTCGCTATCAACTCTATGGACAGTTGGTGACTTCTGTGCACTGTGCACTTCAGCATGTGCTCACCCTGCTCTGTCATTTTACGTGGCCTACCACTTGGTGGCTGAGTTGCTGTTGTTCCCAGTTGCTTCCACTTTGTTATGATACCACTAACAGTTGACCATGGAATATTTAGTAACAAGGAAATTTCATGGATGGACTTATTGCACAGGTGGCAACCTATCACGGTACCACACTTGAATTCACTGAGGTCCTGAGATCAACCCATACTTTCACAAATGTTTGTAGAAGCAGTCTTCATGCCTAGGTGCTTGATTTTATACACCTGTGGCCATGGAGGTGATTGGAACACCTGAATCCAATTATTTGGAGGGGTGTCCCAATACTTTTGGCAATATAGTGTATATCCTTCAAAGTGGCCTTCATTTTGAACAATGTATTAAACTTTTCTTTTTTTTTTCACCACCTACAGCTACACTTGACTTCTCAGACCAGTTCGGACAATCATAGTTCTCCCTCTGAGTGCTTTAAATTTGCTGGCTTATCATTTGTGTCATGCTGCTTGTATCTGATGAGCTGTGCGTGCTGGGCAAGTTGCAGGTGTATGATCTTGGAAAGGAAAATCAGTCTATGTTTTTACCGTTACATGCTGAGAAAGAAAGGGTTTAAATAGATTTAGTTAATAAATGAGTTGGGGCTTTCAGGAGGATCAGCCTGCAGACTCCTGATGGAGACGCAGCTTCCTGATGTACCATATTATAACATATGATAAAGGGATTGTTTTTGTTTTAGCATTGCTATCAAGATCCGTTTCCATAATCATCTTCACAGTCTTTTCAGGGTCTTCCATAGTGTCATGGGAAAAAGAGCAGCACATCTGTTATCTTTCACAGCCACATTGAAGTTGTAACCTAAGAATGCCCTGCTAGATCAACAAAGGCATCATGCAGATCATATCTTCTAAAAACACAGCTAAATAAAAAAATGGAGAACGGGAATCTCTGTATCTTCAAATATTGACTGATTTGAGGCAAATAAAGTGGAATTAAGTATTCCCTTAAACATCGTATGGAAGTTGACCTAGTGACCGCAACACAATATATTATTATAAACAAAGGTTAACTGCTATTATTGTAATGATGACATCTGTGTGCAATAATTTAAATTAGGCCTATCAGTAACTTCACAAGTTTTTTATGAATACATTCCTAGCATATCACAATATATATCAATAGTATAATTTTCCAAAAACCTGTATTTTGTATAATTAAAAAGCAGTTCCTAAGCTCCAGTTGAGTCGCTTTGTGTAGGATAATATGGTGTAACCAGCCTGCTGCAGAAAACCTTGGCAACATTGTACCTTTGAAGCAGGTTACAAGATAAAAGGCTACAGCAGGGTCTGATATGTAGATGTTTATAGACATATCCAAGAACTGCAAAGGCCCACAAGGTACATCATTTTGTGATTTTGAGCCAACATTAAAGTGCTACATATAAGTTTGTAACATTGTTTCCGAAGAAGGGAAAGTTTTTCTTTAAAAAATGTTGGTCCTTTTCCCTTTATATAGTAATAAATAATACCACCAAATTAAAATTCTCTATATCTAAAAAAATGATATCAAATTATTTTTTACACTGTTGCATGACCCAGTAATTGTAAGTCAAAATATCACAGTGCTGAAAACTGAACAAATGGCCTGGGTAGGAGAGGGATTTAAAATGCCAGTCTTTACATGGTTAAACCTGGACATAGCACACTGCAGCCCACCCCCAGGACTGCTCCTTTGTAATTTGTCACCCAAAACAGGCTTGATCAGAGTTTCCACAGGAAGAAAAGTGCTATAGAAATATTGTTACTATTATTGTTGTTGTTATTAGTATTACTATCATTGTCATCATCATCATCGGCAGCAATAATAATAATAATAATAATAGGATAACTGAAACAGTCTAAATAATATATCATTCATATTATAGATCCATTTCAAATGTTAACTTTGCTGATAATAAAATATAACAAGCTGTTCATTATGGCTGTGTGTTTACATTATAGAGCTGGCAAGCTGCAAAGAATCTGCTCTCCACAGAAGTTAAAAGGGGTGCAAACTTAGATTTCTGTGCTCCTGTTATGAATATTGAGGATGAAACATCTCCACAATGCTTATAGCTACAGATGGGTTTCTTAAGGGTCTGTTTTAAAGTGCTGCTACTGCTTGAGCAGATTGTGTAACAGGATTTTCTATTGACCTGACTATGTAAATACTGTACTGTGCCTAGTCTGGGCACAGGTTAATTTTAAGTCCTCGTGCATGCCTTTATGCTGTGTTGACAATTCATTGCTATTTACATTAATGACCTGCAGCCCAATTCATCCCTAATAGTCCCCAAAGTGCACCACAATGCATAATAACACACTTTAACAAAATAAGCAGTCAACTGAATAATCAGGCATCAGAATAACTGTAACTTGCAATTTACCAAGCAGGTACACATTTAGAAGCACTAATGCAAAACAGGTTCAGGATGGAAAACAAAATATGTTACACTTCACAAACATAGGAAAAATGCACAGACATGGACTCTTCATAGCTATGTCTCTGTCACACAGTCAGGGTAACATGTGGCAGCATATCATAGTCTCTTTATAATTCTATAGCAACACGAGTGTTCAAACTGAGAATCACTACTTCAGTAAAACAGTCTAGCACACAGCTACTTGTGATTATTAGAGATGAGCGAAGTATTCAAAAATTCGATTCGACTGATTCGGCGAATTCGTGGAAAAATTTTGATTCGAGTCGAATATATTCGCTGTGAATTTAACTTAAAAAAGGGTGTTTCTAGGCTTCAGAGAGACTTAATATTAGTGCAGAACACTGTACCTTTAATTTAAATGCCCTTGGAGTCTGCTGGGGAAGAGAAATAATACTGTCAGTCAGTATGACATGCAGCAGATGAGTGCCGTCGATCTTAGAATCACCGCACACTTCACTCATTTGGGGCAGTCACGGGGCCAAAACCAGAGTGTGGAGCCACAGTGTGGCGGTAGAGGCAGCAGCAATGGGAGGCCATACAGCACCCTATGACAAAAATGGAAACCACCAGCAGTGTGAGGAGACCTGAAAGTGGCACATGGCAGAGTGTGGCGATAGAGACAGCAGCAATGGGAGGCCGTACAGGGACCCATGACACACTCTGGACCTGGCAGCAGCATGAGGAGTCGGTACAGGGGCCCATGACAGATTACGGGCCTGGCAGCAGCATGAGGAGTCGGTACGGGGGCCCATGGCAGATTACGGGCCTGGCAGCAGCAATGCGAGGCCGTACAGGGACCCATGACACACTCTGGACCTGGCAGCAGCATGGGGAGGCGGTACAGGGGCCCATGACAGATTACGGGCCTGGCAGCAGCAACTTGGACAGGAGGACGTTCAGCTTCTGCACCGTCGGGTGCGTGCTCGCAAACTGTTGTCTCTTGGAAACGGATTCCAAGAAAGACTGCTGACGGAATCCGTGAAGAGGAGTAGCAGGAGAAGGAGCATCTGAACGAGCGGAATATTCCAACAAGCGACAACAGGGGCCCATGACAGATTACGGGCCTGGCAGCAGCATGAGGAGTCGGTACGGGGGCCCATGGCAGATAAGGGGCCTGGCAGCAGCTATGGGAGGCCCCTAATCTGCCAGCACCCTATGACAAAAAATGGAACCCACCAGCAGTGTGAGGAGACCTGAAAGTGGCACATGGCAGAGTGTGGCGATGGAGACAGCAGCAATGGGAGGCCGTACAGGGACCCATGGCAGACTCTGGACTTGGCAGCAGCATGAGGAGGCGGTATAGGGCCCATGGCAGATTAGGGCCTGGCAGCAGCTATGGGAGGCCCGTAATCTGCCAGCACCCTATGACAAAAAATGGAACACACCAGCAGTGTGAGGAGACCTGAAAGTGGCACATGGCAGAGTGTGGCGATGGAGACAGCAGCAATGGGAGGCCGTACAGGGACCCATGAGAGACTCTGGACCTGGCAGCAGCATGAGGAGGTGGTATAGGGGCCCATGGCAGATTAGGGGCCTGGCAGCAGCTATGGGGAGGCCCGTAATCTGTCCAGCACCCTAATGAAAAAAATGGAACACGACCAGCAGTGTGAGGAGATCCTGAAAGTGGCACATGGCAGAGTGTGGCGATGGAGACAGCAGCAATGGGAGGCGCGTACAGGGACCCCATGAGAGACTCTGGACTTGGCAGCAGCATGAGGAGGCGGTATAGGGGCACCATGGCAGATTAGGGGCTGGCAGGCAGCAGCTATGGGAGGCCCGTAATCTGCCAGCACCCTATGACAAAAAATGGAACACAAACCAGCAGTGTGAGGAGACCTGAAAGTGGCACATGTTTGGGGCATGATTACATGGCGATTTAGTCAGTTGTGTCAGGAACTGGTGGTTTTAAATCCAGAACTAATCCACGCCTGATTCATTTTCACAAACGTCAGTCTCTCCACACTTTGGGTGGACAGGTACGTGTCCTCCGCGGAGTTTGCAATACCTTCCTGCCGCACTAAACACGCGCCTCCGATGCCACGCTACTGGCCGGCATGACAGCCTTTCAAGGCAAATTCAGCTAGTTTGGGCCAAAGGTCAAGTTTCGTTGCCCAGTAGTCAAGGGGATTGTCTACCTACCTCGGTTGGCAGGGTGCTGTCCAAGTAGGCCTAAGCCTGTTGTTTGAGGTCCTGCTCCAGGACCACCTGATAGCTGCATGCTGCTGCTGCTGCGGCTGGTTAGTAGTTTCCTCACTGCGCTGGTGAAGAAAGCTACTCATCAACGACTGCAGACTGAGGCAGCCGCTGCTGGTGGAGCTGCCACTGCTCTACCACCCCACCCCTCCCCTGCTGCCATGGCAGCGGAACGCGAGCGCACCAGGGCCTACAGTGTCTGAGGATGGACGTTGGCGCAGACAGGCAGAGACCAGCTGACTACATAGGTGGTTTTTTATAGTACGTTATTTTGGCCCTCCCTCTCAGCAAGGTGTGTGGACAAAGGCCACCATTTTTGAACGGTTGTCGAGGGTCCAACAAGGTGGACAGCCAAAAGTCCATCCCTCTGTCTGATCGGTTATTATGTCAGGCAAAAGTTTATGTCGCTATTCGTGTCGCAAGCAAAGCGAGCATGCTATGGTGCCCATTTGTGCCAAGGAATGCGAGGGAACACTCCCTGCCATCCATCTCCACAGCCATAACACTGCCAGACACGGTGCGTCTGGGTCCTCTGTCTCCTCTTCCTCTCCTCTACCAGATGCTCCTGCCCTCCACTCCTGTCCGCTGGAGTGGAAAAAACCACCCCCCCCCCCATTTCACTCAATAATTCCCTGAAGCACACAGATGTTTCCTACCTCTACCTCCTCTCTCTTCTTCCTGTCCTGCCCCGACAGGGGTCGATGTGGCTTTGAGATCTGCTGCCGCCACGTCTCTACGCGCAACCCTGACCCAGCCATTGTTAACAGGCATTTGTTCGCAGAACGTGCAACAGAGGAATGACGTCGTTTTCATCCCACATAGTCCTTGCCCGACTCACGAATAGCGTGGCCTCCTCAAAGGGCCTGAGCAAGCGCAGGAGTCACGCATGAGCTGCCAATGGCTGGACCTCTATGTTAACACAGGGGAGTACCTTTATCCGCTTTTAAACATCAGGAAATCTGTGATGGCCTTTTGTCTGTTCGTAAAGGCGGTCTAACATATGTAGGGTTGAATTCCACCTTGTTGCGAAGGCACAGCCATGAGGAGTCGGGTTATAGGGGCCATGCGCAGATTAGGGGCCTGGCAGCAGCTATTGGGAGGCCCGTAATCTGCCAGCACCTTTGACAAAAAATGTAACACACCAGCCGTGTGAGGAGACCTGAAAGTGGCACTTGGCAGAGTTGTGGCGATGGAGGACTGCAGCAATGGGAGGCCGTACAGGGACCATGACAGACTCTGGACGTGGCTAGCAGCATTGAGGGAGGAGGTATAAAGGGCCTATGGCAGATTAGGGGCCTGGCAGCAGTATAGGAGGCCCGTAATCTGCCCCAGCACCCATATGAAAAAAAATGTAAACACACCCCAGCAGTGTGGTGTGGAGACCTGGGAAAGTGGCACATGGCAGAGTGTGGGAGACGATGGAGACAGCAAGCAATGGGAGCAGTACAGGGACCCATGACCAGAATCTGGACTGGCAGCCAGCATGAGGAGGCGGTATATAGGGCCTATGGGCGATTAGGGGCCTGGCAGCAGCATAGGAGGCCCCCTAATTGCCCGCACCCTATGTCAAAAAAACAACACACCAGCAGTGTGAGGGGACCCGAAAGTGGCACATGGCGAGTGGGCAAAGGAGACGCACAAAGGGAGGCCGTAAAGGGGGCCCCTGACAGACTCTGGACTTGGGGAGCAGCAAAGAGGGGGGGTATTTTAAAGGGGG
>CATNWA010002682.1:0-20849 GCA_951230385.1 Staurois parvus
TTGATCTTCACCATAGTGGAGTTTGGAGTGTGACTGTTTGAGGTTGTAGACAGGTGTCTTTTATACTGATAACAAGTTCAAACAGGTGCCATTGATACAGGTAATGAGTGCAGGACAGAGGAGCCTCTTAAAGAAGAAGGTACAGGTCTGTGAGAGCCAGAAATCTTGCTTGTTTGTAGGTGACCAAATACTTATTTTCCACCATAATTTGCAAATAAATTCTTTCTAGATCAGCCAATGTGATTGTCTGGATATTGATAACCCAGGGACTGCCTTATTGCAGTATATGTACTGTAGGAGGTCCCCTAGTGGTTAACAACATAACAAATTGTCCCTTGGTGTAAATCCATCAATCACATTGACCAGAGATGGTGATCCATATCAATCACAATGAATGACTCCCCCTCCTACCCACAACGCCTGTGTCTGACTGACTCATCCTGGATAACATTCTCCATAGCTGGCAGCTGAATGTAAACAAACCCTTCACCGGCTCAGATACAAATATTTTTTGATATTAACTGTGACCCCGTTGGGGAGATTTCACGCCACTTCCTGTCCTGACAGGAAATGAGGGAGGATTCCCCCAATAAGGACACAGACAGGGATAAAAATATAACAGAGGCTCCTAACCTTCCCTGCTCCACCCAAATCCACATTTAGGTTTTGGCTGGAGTTGGGCTTTAGTCAGACTTGGAAACCTGCAAATTTTTAAAGTCTCTAACTATCTTGCAAAGACAAACAATGTATGACCAGTTCCTCCAGATCAGGTGTGTTTTTGTGTGTTGTTTTTACATAAAAGTTACTTCTCTACCCCGAGGGATCTGGAGAAGCTTTCTTCTCAGGACTTCACTTGAACAATATACTAAATCTAAGTGACATGAAGATATTTTCCTTCCAGCTTGGTTTCTGTTTACTGTATTTGGTTAGTTTCTGTTGATTTGCAGTGAATGGTTTGTATCAATGTATCTCTGTGTATTGTACTCTTACTCTGTATTGTAAGAAGTTTCCCTGTGTTGTGGAGTTTGTTGGATGTGCGGTGTCACCAGGGATGACAGCTAACAGGCAGGACACATAGGAAGGTGGACGTCCTCAGAAAGGTGGTCAGAGGACACAGAAGGAAGTAGAAGGCAGAAGGTTGTTGGTCAGATAATAATTCTTATTTTTAACGGATTTGAGGTTCTAGACAGGTAGACAGATCAATGACTGACCATAGCAGAGGTAACAGGCCGATGATCAATATAAGGACAAACACAGTCCAAACATGAAGAAGAATCCAAGGCATGGACAGTCAGAAGACAGAGACAGTCACACCTCTATCCAGAGACGTAAAATGACTAATCTGTAAATGAGGCCGAATGTCCAGCAATCTACTTATACACTTTCGTGATTAGGACAGGTGTGCACTGTAGAGATCTGGTCATCAGTGCTGACGAATGACCGGCAGACGATGAGAATGCAAGGCTGATTATTACATCCTGTAAATAAAAAGCTTGTGATACATTTTCTTCCCAAAGTGCCCTTATTTTACCACAATCAGCACAATGAAGCCCCAAACATTATACCGCATTTACTTGACCACACCCACCATTTTTCTGTTGTTCATTCAGTGTCAGAATATTGGGAGATGTGTGGTGGAGTCTGGTCTGTGAAGTTACATTGGTTTCCTATATCTCCTGCGGACTATGGTGGTGTGATAATGACTCTGCCCCATCCCTATTTGCAGTTTTATGAGTTACTGTCTACTTTTTAGCGTTCCCATTCCTGCAGTGCAGCCTTGTGGGGGATTTCAGAGGGTTTCATGCAAAGCCTTTGAGAAATGAGCACAGAGCTTAGACCTGAGCTCCTTCCATGCTCTCAGTGAATAGTGTGGGGTGCAGGCTAAATGTGTACAACAGAAATGGGGTGCACTGTGGAGGTCAATGGGACAGGTAAGTTCTGATGGATAAATGGGATTTCATGTTTTTTTGCCCACCCTTACATGCTAGCATGGCAGTGATGGATGGCACAGCATAGACTACAGGAACAAGAAATCTCTGTACATAAAAGTCATACTCCATGACAGTGACCTCTGACCCGGTGTCACTCAGCATGGAACTTTTTGTCTGTTGACTAGTGTGGATACCACTGAGCTCAGTGCGGCAATGTCCTCTGGCTTGCTGGGACTTTGAATTGCCTGTGTCTGGGGTTTCCCTCAGCCTCAGGAGCCACTAGTTTAATGACAGCCTGGAGGAGTTTTTGAATCCAGACCAGCTACAGTTCTTGGATATATGTCAATAACAGCCACACTGCCAGCATTTCTGGTCCTCCTCGGGGCCCCTGCACAACAGGTTCTCATTATTGTGAGGTTGTGGAATATCCTTTTTAGAGGAGCTATCTCCTGTTTTAAGGAGGCCACATCCTGAGCCAGCTCTCTCTCAGTGAAGTTTGCAGGGCTGACAGTGGTGAAGATGCCAAGGCCTCCTCCTTGGGATACACAGTTTCATACTTTTTGGTCACCTCCATCACTGCTTCCATATCTTCTGAATCGTGTGCAACCACATCCACCATGGCACCATTGAAGAAAATGGTAGGTTGCACATTAACCTTCTCTTGCAGGGCTCTCCGGACTGGGCCAGATTTCATGTTGGCTATGAACTAGTCCCTCAGCATGTGGTCAGATTTAGTGATGTCAGCTCTCCACACACATCCCGCTTCCCCAAAAAAAGCTCTCTAGCAATACACACTAAACTGAGCATGTGCAGAATGACTCCTAGAGCTCTGTACTATCAGCAGATGGATTGGGGACAGTAGAAAAAGGGGAGGATTGGAGATGACAGGACACTGGTGTGTATTTAATAGACCGTTCATCATACTTTGGCACCAACAGAGTACCTCCTAGCAAATGCACTACTCTACAAACTAACATGCCAATGGACTTTAAGCCAGTTCTGGCACTGAATGCCTTAGCAGCAACATATGTTCCCAAATCACTCCACGTAAGTCCATCAACCGTCACAACCATCTCTGTTCCACCTGCAGTCATGCACCCAAAATATGAAAACACGGACATGTCCCAGTTTGCTAAATACATGCTCTGCAGAGAGCTTCTTAAGACAGGCCTCACCAAGTTTGATGACAAGCCTGAAAATTACAGAGGCTGGAAATCCACTTTCAATGCCACAATGAGTGACCTAGACATCAATGCCACTGAGGAATTAGATCTACTCATCAGATGGCTAGGTCCCCAGTCTACTGAACGCATCAAGAGGCTCAAAGCAGTTCATATTGATAACCCTGCTGCAGGCCTTAATGCTGCTTGGGGCAGACTTGAACATACCTTTGGCAGCCCAGAGGCCATTGAAGATGCTTTATTCAAAGGTTGCAAAGCTCCCCAAGGATTTCTACTGGTGACAATCTAAAGTTTCAAGAACTCAGCAATGTTCTATTAGAGCTTCAACTTGCTAAGGCTGACATCAACTTACCTGGTCTCAGTTACCTTGACACCTCTCATGGCATCAAATCTATTGTTCTCAAGCTACCATATGGAATTCAAGAAAGATGGGCAGTGCTTGGATCAAAGTATAAGGAATAACATAGAGTTGCCTTTTCTCCCTTTTCCTTCTTTTGCAAGTTCATCAAAAGAATTGCAGACACTACGAATGACCCAAGTTTCTCCTATGGGGACTGTAACTTTCTCAGTACACTCTCTCCAAGACCTACAAACACGTATTTTGCACAGAGACCATAGGTCCAGCTTAGTGAAAAGGACTAATGTTCTAACTGCACCTGCTACGGTTCTTGACAAGACTGATCAAAACAAGAAAATTGAGGACCCACATCTCCAGTGTCCAATTGTCAGGGCTCCCGGGTATGACCAGAGGTGTGTGACTGACGCAGGGAAACGCAGACTTCAGATATGTTATAAACAATATAATTTATTAACACTAACAATAAACATAAACGCAGTGCAATACTAAAACATAACACAGTGCAAACAAACCAAACCACCCACAGATAACAGTACATACAGTGCAAGCGTCATCAGGCAGGCCGGGTCAATATCAATCGAGCAGGTAGGTACAGGGGGTCAGGCAGAGAATGGTCGGGGTCACAAGCCAGGTTCAGCAGGTAGCGGGCGGCGTGGTACAGAGGGTCAGGCAGAGGGATGGTCAGGAACGAGCCGGGGTCAGAGCAGGAGAAGTCAGCAGAGGTCAGATCAGGCAGGGTCAGCAACAAGACAGGAACAGGAACAGGGAGCAGGAACAGGATACAGGGCCCAGGAGAAACACACACCAAGGCAGAGTCTGCAGGTCTGAATGTCCCTTAAATACACCAGTATAATTAGTTCCAGGTGTTTGACTGGCTGCAAGGTTGAGTCTCTGATTGCTGGCAGCACCCGCTGGCCAGCCCTGGTACTGCAGCTCATAAGGCAGGTGAGTCCCACTATTGCTGGCCAGTCCATTCCTGACACCAATACATAACAAACCACATCCACTTAAGAAATGTATCGGCTTTGGCATGTTAAACAAGACACATTCACATTCCAAGCATCAGCCTGTGACAAACCCTTCACAAATCAAGGATTATTATCTACAGCGAACAGCATTTATGATCCGTTAGGTTTCATTACACCTCTCACCATTCAGGGTAAGATACTGCTGAGTCAACCTCCTTCTGAAAGCTCAGACTTGGATAACCCCTTACCCAAGGAGAAACAACAAAGGTGGGAATCCTGGAAACAGTCTCTAAAAGCATTAGAACAACTCCAGATACCACGCTCTTACACCCAAGCATCCTTAAAGAATGCCACCAGAAGAGAGATTCATGTCTTCTCTATGCCTGATTAATGTCACTAGATTTAGGTGCACCCTGAAAACTCACCTCTTCAGGGAAGCCTACCCCACCCCCTGATAATTGCTGATCTCCTCCACTCTTCCTACCACTCCATCCCTCACAGCTATCTCCTCCTGTACCACCATCCCCTCCCTCCTAGATTGTAAGCTGGAAAGAGCAGGGCCCTCGATCCCCTCATGTATCACATTGTATTGGTATTGTTCTGTCACATGTTCTGTCTCCCTTTGTAATGTACAGCGCTGAGCCAAATTATCGGCACTTTATAAATACTGTATAATAATAATATGTTGCTAAAAGCCTAAACCCAGCTGACTGCGGCAGTTGTGAAGTACCTACTACTGCATTTCGGTACACATCTTGGCTATATCCACCATAAAGAAGATTCTGCACACCTTTACTTCAGGCCTATAAAGTACTACTTTTGTCCAAACAGGAAGACAAGTCATCTACTTGATATAAAGGGAGGTAAGAAGGAATGTGCATGTTGCTGCCTTCCCCCTGAATATGGACTTCCATGTTCCCTGGACCTTTGAGACCAACATTTGCATTATGCTTAATGTTTGCATTGTTCTTCCCTTCCCTTTTGTTTTATAGATGTTCCTGGAAAGAATCTTATTATATTGGACTTGAACTAACGTTTATTAAAATAGAAATCAGATTTGACGGGGAGACCCCGATTTACTATTGAGCCTAGGCGCATTTCCGTGGACTAGCGTCTACTTTTTAATCGCAAACATCTACTTTTAGACGGCAAAGACATTTACTAAGGAAAGCGTCTACAGGTAGATGCCAAATCAAATTTACCAACTAGCCACAGTCCAGGAATCAGACCCAAAAAGCAGACGTGGTAAGAGGCACGTCTAACACCATGAAAAATCAATGCAGAGACGTTCACATTGAAATTTGCTTTCCTTAATATCAGGACTCCACGTTTAACAATATCTGACATTTCAAAAATGTTTAAAATGTGTAAAAAGTACTTTTTTTAAGGCTAGTCATCACATTAAAAAACTAGATGCTTTTCCAGCATCTCTGGCTGATATAACTGAGCATGTGCAGAACACATGTTAGACGTCCTCTCTGGGCGCTTGCTTTTTAGACACTGTTCAATAGTAAATCTCAGTGTGGAGTCCTCTGACAGCCGGCACTCGGTGACGTCTCCTGTGTGTGGAGTCCTCTGACAGCCGCACTCGGTGGCGTCTCCTGTGTGTGGAGTCCTCTGACAGCCGGCACTCGGTGACGTCTCCTGTGTGTGGAGTCCTCTGACAGCCGCCACTCGGTTGCGTCTCCTGTGTGTGGTCTCCTGTGTGTGGAGTCCCTCTGACAGCCGGCACTCGGTGGCGTCTCCTGTGTGTGGAGTCCTCTGACAGCCGGCACTCGGTGGCGTCTCCTAGGTGTGTGTGGAGTCCTCTGACAGCCGAGTCCTCTACTCGGTCCTGTGTGTGGAGTCTCCTGTGTGTGGCGTCCTCTGACAGCCGGCACTCTGTGGTGGCGTCTCCTGTGTGTGGAGTCCTCTGACAGCCGGCACTCGGTGGCGTCTCCTGTGTGTGGAGTCCTCTGACAGCCGGCACTCGGGTGGGCGTCTCCTGTGTGTGGAGTCCTCTGACAGCCGGCACTCGGTGGCGTCTCCTGTGTGTGGAGTCCTCTGACAGCCGGCACTCGGCGGCGTCTCCTGTGTGTGGAGTCCTCTGACAGCCGGCACTCGGTGGCGTCTCCTGTGTGTGGAGTCCTCTGACAGCCGGCACTCGGTGGCGTCTCCTGTGTGTGGAGTCCTCTGACAGCCGGCACTCGGTGGCGTCTCCGTCTCCTGTGTGTGGAGTCCTCTGACAGCCAGTACTCGGGTGGCGTCTCCTGTGTGTGGCGTCCTCTGACAGCCGGCACTCGGTGGCGTCTCCTGTGTGTGGAGTCCTCTGACAGCCGGTACTCGGTCGGTGTCTCCTGTGTGTGGAGTCCTCTGACAGCCGGCCGGCGTCTCCGGTGCGTCGTCCTGTGTGTGGAGTCCTCTGACAGCCGGTACTCGGTGGGTCGTGTCTCCTGTGTCTCCTGTGTGTGGAGTCCTCTGACAGCCGGCACTCGGTGGCGTCTCCTGTGTGTGGAGTCCTCTGACAGCCGGCACTCGGTGGCGTCTCCTGTGTGTGTGTGGCACTCGGTGGCGTCTCCTGTGTGTGGAGTCCTCTGACAGCCGGCACTCGGTCACGTCTCCTTGTGTGGAGTCCTCTGACAGCCGGCACTCGGTGGCGTCTCCTGTGTGTGGAGTCCTCTGACAGCCGGCACTCGGTCACGTTTCCTCTTGTGTGGAGTCCTCTGACAGCCGGCACTCGGTGGTGTCTCCTGTGTGTGGAGTCCTCTGACAGCTGGCACTCGGTGGCGTCTCTTGTATGTGACAACCAGCACTCGGCATATCTTTATGTATTCTAATTTGATTTCCTTACTTCTATTGATTCTATTTTTGTTTCTTATCCTGTTTAATTATTTCTGTGTAGCGATACCCCCGAAGGGGCTGCTTAAGTTTGTTCACTCCGCCACTCTGCCTCTCAACCCCAAGAACTGTCTCAGCCCCAACTGGCACACCTGGCAATAGTGTAAGTGCAAGGACCAATGAAAAGCACACACTTTATAATAAAACACAGAGATCAGCTTTACTGTAGACCTCTATGGGAAGTAGTAAACATTCAACTAGTATATGTTAGGAGAATCAAGAGAACAACAAATACTGTGACGGAAAGCAATATAACTCACTTTTACACTCGGGCTGCTTTCAGGGGATTCCAACCATGAATAACCCCAAGAGCAGAGGCAAACACTTAAATGGCAACCTAAAAGTGGATTTAACTCCTCTTCATAAATTTGGCCCCATGATGTCCAAGCAGGAGGAGAGCAGAAGAATGACTCTCTGTTGTGTCAGACTTCTCCCTTCTCAACCCCGACACCATGACCCCAATAGGAAAACACTGTACCCAAATGATGCTTAATAGCTACTTTCAAGGTAAAGCTATTCCCTCACACACCATGCAATATAGAGGCCTGACTACGCATGCGCGTGCCCATATGGCACCAGTAACTTCAGTCTCTTTGTAACTAGATGAATGTTGGGATCTTCAGCGAGACACTTTCGTTGGTGCACTTAAACTCCTTAAACACTTAAAGTGTAATTGTAATCCTGTGGCAGTATTTGTTGTATAGCAAAGTGAACACGGTGTCTGTTCAGCAGGGCCATCTACACAACCCAGTGCCTGGTGAATATGAGCAAGGTATGATGTCTCTGTATGTGTGTAATGTTCCTGTCATCTGACAGTGGGAGAAATCCCTCTCACCAGATCCTGTGACAAAGGCCCAAACGATGGTCCTGGAAATGACAGGCTCCTCTGGTCACCTCACGATGAGCACTTCACACTGTCAGTGTAGGCACTGTACTGTAGACCACTTTTCTCAGTTTGGATGTTCCTTTGTCTGATGCAGATCACCAAGCATCCAGTGCACTGCCCATCAGCACTTCTTTGCCAGGTCCAATCTCTCTCCTGCCACATGCAATCCCCCTCTCCTTCAGGAAAAACCCAAGATGGCCCCTTCCCTCTGCTCTCCCTAAGCATGATGGCTTTCGTGGTTCTTTTTTAATTCTATCTCCATATTAGCCTATAAGGCCGTTTCTGTTCAAAACTCCATCGTCCACAATGCTTTTGCAGCTGCACTTCCTGCTTGAAAGAGTCCTTGTCATTGGCTCCTTTAATGGCTCTCATAATTGGCTCTCTCTCTCTTACAGTCTGAGAGGAGGAGGGGGGCTGAAATCCCTCACTGCTTTGTCTGTGTCAGGGCAAGTGTCAGGTTACACAGGAGAGGCCAGTCAGCAGATCACAGCCATGAGACAGGATTAAGCTCTCCTGCTACATCTGTAATGATTTTACTTCTTTTGAATGTCTATTTAATATTTATTTTGACAGTTGAATGTAAAAAAAAAGGTCTGCAACAAAAAAAAATTTAAAAAAATGCACGGGGTCCCCCCTCCCATCCACACTAAACCCTTTGAGTCTGGGATGGATATTAAGGGGGAACTCCACGCCAAAATGAAAAAAAAAAAACCAGCATGAGGTCCCCCCCTAAATCCATACCAGACCCTTATCCGAACATGCAGCCCAGCAGGTCAGGAAAGGGGGGGATAAGCGAGCGCCCCCCCTCCTGAACCATACCAGGCCACATGCCCTCAACATGGGGGGGAGCTTTGGGGCAGGGGGGCTCCCCCTCAAAGCACCTTGTCCCCATGTTGATGGGGACAAGGGCCTCTTCCCCAGAACCCTGGCCAGTGGTTGCGGGGGTCTGCGGGTGGGGGCTTATCTGAATCTGGAAGCCCCCTTTAAAAAGGGTGCCCCCAGATCCCGCCCCCCCTACGTGAATGAGTATGCAGTACATGGTCCCGCTGCTCATTCACAAAAAAAAAACAAAGTGTAGTGTAAACAACACAGTACAGGGTCTCTGACAAGTCCTTTAATAAAACAATATCCCCCGAAGTAGATCCAACGTCAATCACAATGTCACACGGCGTCGACCCAAAAAAAGGAAAAAAAAAAAAAAGTTCTACACCCGACGGAGGTTTCACCAGTCTTATGCAGGAGACAGGATGACAGTTCTTAAATAGGTAATGGGCGGGGCAGCCATGGACATCTTCCGAGTTACCCCGCCCCATGTGACATCATTAATGTCACATGGGGTGGGATCACATGCTTGATGTCCTCGGCTGGCCCCGCCCATTACCTATTTAAGACCTGTCAGCGAGACTGGCTGCATAAGGCAGCTAGCCTTGGTCGGGTGCAGAACTTTTTCTTTTTTTCCTTTTTTCGGGTCGCCACCATGTGACACCGTGATTGATGTTGGATCTACTTCGGGGGACATTGTTTTATTAAAGGACTTGTCAAAGACCTTGTACTGTGGTTTTTTTACACCACACTTTGTTTTTTTGTGAATGAGTAGTGGTACCATGTACCGCATACTCATTCACATGGGGGGGTGGGATCTGGGGGCCCCCTTGTTAAAGGGGGATTCCAGATTCAGATAAGCCCCCACCCACAGGTCCCCACAACCACCAGCCAGGGTTGTGGAGAAGAGGCCCTTGTCCCCATCAACATGGGGACAAAGTGCTTTGGGGGGGAGCCCCCCTGCCCCAAAGCACCCAACCATGTTGAGCTCATGTGGCCTGGCATGGTTCAGGAGGGGGGGAGCTCGCTCATCCCCCCCTTTCCTGACCTGCTGGGCTGCATGCTCAGATAAGGGTCTGGTATGGATTTAGGGGGGAACCACATGCTGTTTCTTTTTAATTTTGGCATGGAGTTCCCCCTTAATATCCATACCAGACCCGAAGGGCTTGGTGTGGATGGGAGGGGGGACCCCCGAAGGGCTTGGTGTGGATGGGAGAGGGGACCCCCGAAGGGCTTGGTGTGGATGGGAGAGGGGACCCCTGAAGGGCTTGGTGTGGATGGGAGAGGGGACCCCCGAAGGGCTTGGTGTGGATGGGAGAGGGGACCCCACGCTTTTTTTTTATTATTATGTTGCTAGTTTTTAAATGTGATTCTGGCTTTTTTTGGTCTTCACTATAGCTCAGAAATTCACCTGTCACTTCCCCCCGACTAAAAGAGAAAGTTTTGAGTTTATTTCCTTAAAGGTAACAAGATTGACTTTTAGTTAATTAAACTGGGGGGTGTGGTCTGCCGAGATCCAAGATGGCCACGTGACACGGGAGCTCCTGCCAGCCAGAGACCTTGCATCGATATTAGCAGAGGAGCGGGTGAGACAGAGCCATTACATGATGGGGAGAGCGGACCGTAATGTCTCCAGCTCCCGTTCCCGCTCTCCGCGGGCACATAACCCCCAGCAGTCCAGACATATTCAGGAGCTGTTCAGTTCTCAGCAGAGGGACAGGCCACATGCAGCATCCCCCTCCTCCCTTCACTACAGAAACGTGCTCAGAGCGTACAGAGCACAGACACTGGGGCTGGCATGGAGTCTGTCCCTTAGCAGGATCTCTCTTCAGACCCCCTTATACTGTCCTTAAGAGATCTGCAGGCAGTTGCAGCTGACATAAAAGCCACATTTACCACAGCCCTCGGTGACCTAAGGGAAGACCTCCATTTGTTAAGTACAAGAATAGAGGAGGTGGACTTCACAAGCAGATCTAATGCTGATGCCATAGTGGAGATCCATCAGTTGTCAGTGTCGCACACATCCCATATTCGTGATTTTTATAGACAGATTAAAGATCTGGATAATAGAGGTCGCAGACATAACATCAGATTGCGTGGCTTGCCTGAATCTGTGGAGCCGAGCGACATCCCCAAAACAGTAATTGCGATCTTCGATGATCTGCTGGGCTGTACACCTGCTGCACCCATTGATCTGGAACGTGCACACAGAACGCTTTGCTCCAGAGGCAGAGATTCTGACCCCCCAAGAGATGTGGTGTGTTGCTCGGTCAGCTTTCCAAAGAAGAAATTCTCAGAAGGGCCAGAGAAAGAAGACGCCTTTTATTTCAGGGTAATGAGATACACCTGTTCCAGGACCTCTCCTCCATAACCTTGGAACAAAGGCGAGAACTTCGCCCCCTGCTGGACACACTTCACTCTCATTACATACCATACAGGTGGCGATTTCCATTCTGTCTCTCCGCTCAAGCTCAGGGGCGCACAGCCTACCCGCGAGTTCCAGAGGATCTCCCCAGCTTCTGTTCCGCACTAGACATTCCTCTAGTTGAGCTTTCAGATTGGTACAGATCTCTGCGTCTTCCAAATGCTACTGAATCTGGTCGAGTACCAAGTGACACGGATTGGCAAAGCCCCCATCTCTGCCGCTGCTGATCAGTCCCTTCCACTCCTCCGAGACTTCTTGTCAGAGGCTCTACTACCAACAACAGCCCGACGGCCTCTCCTGCACATCGCAGACCCCACCATGATGCCTAAAGACCTTTCTTCGATCTCTTCCCTGACTTTCTCTCATCAGCAATACTTATCCAGATTATGATCTTACCGGATCCCTCCCATCTGACTCCAGGACCATGCCAGTAACAACTCAGGTCCTATTTGGCCCTCTACCCCATCCGCCCTGGTCCAGGTCTTTTGATGCCCCTGCAGATGTTGCCAAATTTGCCTCAACGATCATGAAGACCTTTTCCCTCTCCGTCTCAGCTTCTCCAATGGATCGCCAGTCCTGATATACCTCCGCAGGCACCCTCCATGCCACCGGCCTTTTTATTGCTGCATTTTCACTATCTCTGATGGAAGCCCGGGGGATGGTCCTACAGTTTTCTCTAGCCCTGTCCTCCCCCATTCTCTGGAACTCACTACCCCAATCCATCAGACTGTCACCTTCCCTCCTCACCTTCAGGCGCTCCCTCAAAACCCATCTCTTCAGGGAAGCCTACCCCACCCTCACCTAACAGCCGTTCTCCTCCACTCCTCCCACCACTCCATTCCCCACAGCCACTTCCTCCTATACCACTACCCACTCCCTCCTAGATTGTAACCTCAAAAGAGTAGGGCCCTCTAACCCCTCGTGTGCTGTTTGTTATTGTTGTACTGTTTCATGTATTGTCCCCCCCCCCTCTATCGTACAGCGCTGAGCAAACCCTTTGGTGCAATATAAACTCGATGTAATAATAATAATAATATGCTGATTTGTCCACTGCATAGAGTCTCTGAAGGGTATGGATCTCCAGACTCTCTATGCCCAGCCCCTGTTTGGTTGTATGGCCTTCCAGGGGTCTTTTGATGGTCTTGCAGTGGTCAGAGATTAATTCCATGCCCTCCATTACATATTGTCTGTATTTCCCTGACCATGATCCCTACTGTTTTTTATCAGAGTTTACTGTGAGAGGCTTCATACTGCAGCTCGCCTTTATACCTTTTCCAGGGGTAGTGTGGGATGGCAGGGGAGACTGGGTTGAGGGGAAGGAAGGGATCCGGGACCCGGGCTGTCATTTCCATACTATTATTATGTTATATATCTGTTTGAAATCAAGTATCACCTCGTTACACTCTCCAGGTGTTGATCCCTATGGGGTCCGGCCCTCTCCTTCACCTCATGTCATAACACCCATCTAAACCACATTTACTGCTTACAGGTTTTGATGCCATCATTCAGAGTTTCTGCTGAGCTCCCCCCTAGTCCTTTCCCCTCTCCCCTTGCCTAGCTATTGCTATTTTTTCTTTTCAGACACGAAGTGCTACTTGATTTTTAGAATGTCGTGGAGTCCAGCGGGAGCGGGGTGGGAGATGGATGGTTTGAGTTTCTGGGAGGAAGTCGGGAAGAGAAGATTTAGGACAGAGGAGAGATACCTTAGGGTTCCAAAAAGAAATGGTGTACTATGTCTCATTTTTCCCAATTGTTTCCTTTGATGGTTGTTTTTTTTCTGAATGGTTGCCCTGCTGTTTCTGTGATGTTGCAATGTTTTTGCCCTAAACAGATTATGATACGATTTGCTTTTCATCTTAATGATATGCAGGTTTTCCATCTGTCTTTCACTGATGTTTTATTTTCAGCATTGACTCGCACACTGGCCCTACCACGGCACACCTACGATGCCACAACTCTGCCCATAACTTTAGGATCATGCCACGACTGCATTCCACTTAGATGTGTATTTTCTCATTTCCCTACATACAATGCTTCCACCACGATACGCCCTAATGATATATATTCGGTCTCCTTGCCCTCATGACATTTGTTACATTTTCCTTCTGATATCCCTAAGCTTGTTGCTGTTGTCTTACCTCACCCATTATGCTGGACGATTGCGGTTGTACCCCCATCTATATCTTCATTCAAACAAATTGTGCTCGCCCTCCCTCCCCAATTCTTGCATTTTTTTAAAGGTCCATGGCCCGGCGGACTCTTTCATTTTGGATCTAAGTCCACCGCGTTTCCCACACAGCAAGTTTTGAGAACACTCGCTGAACTATTTCTGGCCATCTTTACTCCCTTGTCCTCTGCTTCTCATCTCCTTTCATTTATTGTTTCTCTGTCTGCTATTTCCCTCCTACCCCTTCTTCTTTCTTGTTCTTCTTTCCTCCTTCCCACATCTTGGTGGGTCAGCTGGTCTACCCCCACTGCCGGTTAACTCTCTCTCTCTTGCTCTCTCTTTTCTCACCTCATTTCCCTCTTCCTTTTCATTTATTTTCCTTCCCCTCTCCCCCCCTTCTTCTCCCCCCCACCCCCTTTTTTTTTTTTACTCCCTTTCCCATCCCTTTAGGTTCCCTTTACTCTCCCGGACATGCCTTCTCTCAACTCCCTGTGAGGACATCTTTTGCTAAAAGTTCTGTCTAATAATGTGAAGGGTCTGAATACCCCAGAAAAGTGCTCTCTCCTGCTTTTGCACCTTTTTAAACAAAGAGCGGATATTGTCTTTCTTCAGGAAACGCACTTCCGTCACGATGCCATACCCAAGCTTACCAACTCCCATTTTCCGACAGTTTATCATGCTCCTAACCCCCATGCTAAATCTTGCCATTTTGATTGCAAAGCACCTCCCTCTGGCTATCTCGGAGTCACTTCTGGATCTGGATGGTAGATT
This sequence comes from Staurois parvus, assembly GCA_951230385.1. Taxonomy (NCBI): domain Eukaryota; kingdom Metazoa; phylum Chordata; class Amphibia; order Anura; family Ranidae; genus Staurois; species Staurois parvus. The sequence goes on from CATNWA010002682.1 coordinate 14,387, forward strand.
CCGGTTTCAAAAAGATAATTTTGCCAATAGGCCCATCACTTTAGCAAATCTTTACGCACCCAACACTAGACAGGTATCCTTTTTCTGTTCCATTACCTCTTCACTCTCCTCCGTCCAGACGGGTATCCTAATCTTGGGAGGTGATCTTAACCTTCCCCAAGTCCTTTATTGGACTCTTCCTCGGGAAGCTCTTTCTTGCCATATAAATCCATTAGACAGATTCACACTCAACTTCAAGATCTGCAACTTCACGACTCTTGGCGAGTCCTCCACCCGAATGTCAAAGACTATACATTTTTCTCCCCTCCACACAACAAATATTCCAGAATCGATAACCTTTTTATCATGCAAGCTGACCTCTCTTTCCTCCATGATTCCTCCATCGAACCGATGATCCTCTCTAGAGATGAGCGAATCGAACATGACGAAGTGGAATTTGTTTCGAAGATTGGGGAAATATTCGATTTGCGACGAATCCGAAGATTAGCCAACTTCGGACGCGTAAATCGAAATTTCCCAAAAATGGCGGCGACATGTGTGGCGACAGAGCGGGGATCTCTGGGAAGGCGCGCAGACAAGGCACGCTGACCCATAATGCATTCATTCATGACATGTGATCGCATTAGCCAATCAGCAGCCAGCCAGCCAGCACTGTGTAATGGTGGAGCTATAAATCGCGGCCATTTTAGAATTCTTCATTAGCCTCCGGTCATTCAAGACAGACAGACCTGTCTGTATTGAGGGACAGAGATAGGGCCACAGAGATTTTAGGGCCACAGAATCGTTACTCAGGGACACAGAACCGTTACTTAGGGACACAGAACCGTTATTTAGGGACACACAATCGTTACTCAGGGACACACAATCGTTACTCAGGGACACAGAATTGTTACTCAGGGACACAGAATTGTTACTCAGGGACAGACACAGAATTGTTACTCAGGGACACAGAATTGTTACTCAGGGACACAGAATTGTTACTCAGGGACACAGAATCGTTACTGAGGGACACAAGAATCGTTACTGAGGGACACAGAATTGTTACTCAGGGAGACACAGAATTGTTACTCAGGGACACAGAATTGTTACTCAGGGACACAGAATTGTTACTCATTATTGATCAGGGACACATAATTGTTACTCAGGGACACAGAATCGTTACTGAGGGACACATAATTGTTACTCATTGTTACTCAGGGACACAAAATTGTTACTCAGGGACACAGAATTGTTACTCAGAGACACAGAATTGTTACTCGGGGACACAGAATTGTTACTCAGGGACACAGAATGTTACTGAAGGACACATAATTGTTACTCATTGTTACTCAGGGACACAGAATTGTTACACAGAGACACAGAATTGTTACTCGGGGACAGAGAATTGTTACTCAGGGACACAGAATTGTTTACTGAGGGACACAGAATTGTTACTGAGGGACACATAATTGTTACTCAGGGGACACATAATTGTTACTCAGGAACAGACACAGAATTGTTTACTCAGGAACAGACACAGAATTGTTACTCAGGGACACAGAATTGTTACTGAGGGACACAGAATCGTTACTGAGGGACACATAATTGTTACTCAGGGACACATAATTGTTACTCAGGGACAGACACAGAATTGTTACTCAGGGACACAGAATTGTTACTCAGGGACACAGAATTGTTACTGAGGGACACATAATTGTTATTCATTGTTACTCAGGGAAACAGAATTGTTAATCTGGGACACAAAATTGTTACTCAGGGACAGACACATAATTGTTACTCAGGGACACAGAATTGTTACTGAGGAACACAGAATCGTTACTGAGAGACACAGAATCGTTACTGAGGGACACAGAATTGTTACTCAGGGACACAGAATTGTTACTCGGGGACACAGAATTGTTACTCAGGGACACAGAATTGTTACTGAAGGACACATAATTGTTATTGTTACTCATTGTTACTCAGGGACACAGAATTGTTACACAGAGACACAGAATTGTACTACTCGGGGACAGAGAATTGTTACTCAGGGACACAGAATTGTTACTGAGGGACACAGAATTGTTACTGAGGGACACATAATTGTTACTCAGGGACACATAATTGTTACTCAGGAACAGACACAGAATTGTTACTCAGGAACAGACACAGAATTGTTACTCAGGGACACAGAATTGTTACTGAGGGACACAGAATCGTTACTGAGGGACACATAATTGTTACTCAGGGACACATAATTGTTACTCAGGGACAGACACAGAATTGTTACTCAGGGACACAGAATTGTTACTCAGGGACACAGAATTGTTACTGAGGGACACATAATTGTTATTCATTGTTACTCAGGGAAACAGAATTGTTAATCTGGGACACAAAATTGTTACTCAGGGACAGACACATAATTGTTACTCAGGGACACAGAATTGTTACTGAGGAACACAGAATCGTTACTGAGAGACACAGAATCGTTACTGAGGGACACAGAATTGTTACTCAGGGACACAGAATTGTTACTCAGGGACACAAAATTGTTACTCGGGGACACAGAATTGTTACTCAGGGACACGGAATTGTTACTCAGGGACACATAATTGTTACTCAGGGACAGACAGAATTGTTACTCGGGGACACAGAATTGTTACTCAGGGACACAAAATAGTTACTCAGGAACAGACACAGAATTGTTACTCAGGGACACATAATCGTTACTGAGGGACACAGAATCGTTACTGAGGGACACAGAATTGTTACTCAGGGACACAGAATTGTTACTCAGGGACACAGAATTGTTACTCATTGTTACTCAGGGACACAGAATTGTTACTCAGGGACACAGAATTGTTACTGAGGGACACATAATTGTTACTCATTGTTACTCAGGGACACAGAATTGTTACTCAGGGACACAGAATTGTTACTCAGGGACACAGAATTGTTACTCGGGGACACAGAATTGTTACTCAGGGACACAAAATTGTTACTCACGGGGACACAGAATTGTTACTCAGGGACACGAAATTGTTACTCAGGGACACATAATTGTTACTCAGGGACAGACAGAATTGTTACTCGGGGACACAGAATTGTTACTCAGGGACACAAAATAGTTACTCAGGAACAGACACAGAATTGTTATACTCAGGGACACCAAATTGTTACTCAGGGACACATAATTATTACTCAGGGACAGACACAGAATTGTTACTGAGGGACACAGAATTGTTACTCAGGGACACAGAATTGTTACTCAGGGACACAGAATTTGTTACTCAGGGACAGACACAGAATTGTTACTGAGGGACACAGAATTATTACTGAGGGGACACAGAATTGTTACTCAGGGACAGACACAGAATTGTTACTGAGGGACACAGAATTGTTACTGAGGGACACAGAATTGTTACTCAGGGACAGACACAGAATTGTTACTGAGGGACACAGAATTGTTACTGAGGGACACAGAATTGTTACTGAGGGACACAGAATTGTTACTCAGGGACTGTCAGGGCTCCCAGGTATGACCAGAGATATGTGACTGATGCAGGGAAACGCAGACTTCAGATATGTTATAAACAATATAATTTATTAACATTAACACTAACAATACAAACATAAACGCAGTGCAATACTAAAACATAATACAGTGCAAACAAACCAAACCAAACCACCCACAGATAACAATACATACAAGCAAGCGTCGTCAGGCAGGCCGGGTCAATATCAACAAGGCAGGTAGGTACAGGGGGAGCAAGCGGAGATTGGTCAGGGTCACAAGGATCAGAACAGGTAGCAAGCAGCGTGGTACAGAGGGTCAGACAGAGGGTTGGTCAGGAGCGAGCCGGGATCAGAGCAGGAGAAGTCAGCAGCGGTTCAGAAACAGGATGCAGGACAGAAACAGGATGCAGGACAGAAACAGGATACAGGGCCCAGGACAAACACAACACCAAGGCAGAGTCTGTGGGTCTGGCCATCCCTTAAATACCCCAGCATCATCAGTTACAGGTGTTAGCTGGCTGAAAGGTTGAGTCTCTGATTGCTGGGAGCACCCGCTGGCCAGCCCTGGTACTGCAGATCAAAAGGCAGGTGAGTCCCACCTCTCTTTCCTCCATGATTCCTCCATCGAACCGATGATCCTCTCTAGAGATGAGCGAATCGAACATGACGAAGTGGAATTTGTTTCGAAGATTGGGAAATATTCGATTTGCGACGAATCCGAAGATTAGCCAACTTCGGACGCGTAAATCGAAATTTCCCAAAAATGGCGGCGACATGTGTGGCGACAGAGCGGGGATTGTCTGACCTGTCTGTATTGAGGGACAGAGATAGGGCCACAGAGATTTTAGGGCCACAGAATCGTTACTCAGGGACACAGAACCGTTACTTAGGGACACAGAACCGTTATTTAGGGACACACAATCGTTACTCAGGGACACACAATCGTTACTCAGGGACACAGAATCGTTACTCAGGGACACAGAATTGTTACTCAGGGACAGACACAGAATTGTTACTCAGGGACACAGAATTGTTACTCAGGGACACAGAATTGTTACTCAGGGACACATAATCGTTACTCAGGGACACAGAATTGTTACTCAGGGACACAAAATTGTTACTCAGGGACACAGAATTGTTACTGAGGGACACAGAATCGTTACTGAGGGACACAGAATCGTTACTGAGGGACACAGAATTGTTACTCAGGGAGACACAGAATTGTTACTCAGGGACACAGAATTGTTACTCAGGGACACAGAATTGTTACTGAGGGACACAGAATTGTTACTCATTATTGATCAGGGACACATAATTGTTACTCAGGGATACAGAATCGTTACTGAGGGACACATAATTGTTACTCATTGTTACTCAGGGACACAGAATTGTTACTCAGGGACACAGAATTGTTACTCAGAGACACAGAATTGTTACTCGGGGACACAGAATTGTTACTCAGGGACACAGAATTGTTACTGAAGGACACATAATTGTTACTCATTGTTTACTCAGGGACACAGAATTGTTACACAGAGACACACAATTGTTATGTTACTCAGGGGAAAACAGAATTGGGTTTAAAATTGGGAAAACAAAATTGTTTTTCAGGGGGCAAAAACATAATTGTTACTTTGGGACACCGAATTGTTACTGGGGGAACCAGAATCGTTACTGAAGAGACACAAATACGTTTTGGAAAGGGGCACAGAATTTGTATCAGGGAAAACAGAAATTTTTACCAAGGGGAAAAAAACAAAATTTGTTACTCGGGGACCCCAGAAAATTTTTTCCTTCGGGACACGGAATTGTTTTCTCAGGGACCATAAATTTTTTACTCAGGGGAAAAGACAGAAAAATTTTTATCCGGGGGGGCAAAATTGTTTTCTCAGGAAAAAATTTTGTTACTCAGGAACAGGGCACAAATTGTTTTTTTTAGGGAAACCCCAAAATTTTTACTCAGGGACCCATAATTATTAATCAGGGACAAAACACAGAATTGTTATGAGGGACACAGAAATTTTTAAATCAGGGACACAGAATTGTTTTCCAGGGACACAGAATTTTTACTCAGGGGGCAGACACAGAATTTTTACTGAGGGACAAAAGAATTTTTTACGAGGGGCACAGGGAAATTTTTACTCAGGGGGGCAACACAGAATTTTTACTGAGGGGGCACAGAATTGTTCTTTAGGGAACAGAATTGTTTTTTTAGGGGCAGGGCACAGGGAAATTTTTACTGAGGGGCAAAAGAATTGTTATGAGGGGGCACAGAATTGTTTTCTGGGGGGAACAGAATTGTTACTCAGGGGGCTGTTCGGGCTCCCAGGTATGACCCAAAATATGTGAATGATGCAGGGAAAAAGCAGACTTCAGATATGTTATAAACAAAAATAATTTTAACCTAAAATACAAAAATAAAAAGCAGTGCAATACCCCAAAACCCTTTTCCCGGGCAAACAAAACCCCCAAAACCCAAAACCCCCCACAGATAACAAACATCAAGCAAGCGTCGTCAGGCAGGCCGGGTCAAACAACAAGGGGAGGTAGGTAAGGGGGAGGGAAGGGAGATTGGTCAGGGTCACAAGGTCAAACAGGGAGCAAGCGCGGGTACCAAAAGGGTCAGACAGAGGGTTTTGGGCGGAGGGGAGCCGGGGGTTTAGGGGCGGAGAATCACAGCGGGTTTAAAACAGGATTTCAGGGGAAACCCCCGAAAAAAGGAAAGCGGGGAAAGAAACAGGATCCCGGGCCCGGGCAAACCCCCAACCCCCAAGGCAGGTCTGTGGGTCTGGCCCCTCCCCTTTTTAAAAAAACCCCAACCATGCCCTCAGTTACAGGTGTTTTGCTGGGTGAAAGGTTTTAGTCTTGATTGCTTTGGGGGCACCCCCTGGCCAGCCCTTGGGACTGCAGATCAAAAAAAAATTTAACAAACCAAAATTTCCCCCAAAAAAAAAAAACCCCCCAAAAC
>CATNWA010002683.1:0-27873 GCA_951230385.1 Staurois parvus
CTCTCTGGCCAGGCCCTACTCTACTCTGAAAAATAAATATGCTCTAGTGGATATAGTGCCAATATAGGGCAGATAGGCACAAGCTGTAGAACAGCTGCAGGTGCCTTCTGGCTACTGACCTAGACTATGCAAAAAAGGCCCACCTTGTATAGATTCTTCCCAATCACAGAACTCCTCCATTAGTATAGACCCCCAGTAACCACCACTACAAATATTCCTCAGTACTGATACCCCAGTAACCCCCCCCCCCCCCAAAGTATAGACACTCCTCAGTAAAGACATCCTTGCACAGACCCTCCTCAGTAAGCACTCCCTCAGTACAGTTACCTCTCTGTACACATCCACAATACAGATTTCCCAGTACAAAAAAGCCAAGTAGAGCCCCCCTCAGTTTAGACCTCCACAGTACAGATCCAACCTGGACAGTCCACTTCAGTACAGAACCATTCGGAGTACAGACCTTTCAATTGACATACCAAGTACAGACCTCACACTAAAGACTTCACTACAGTAAACGCACATTCACCCAGTCAAAAAACACAACCAGTCAGTAAACGGTGCGTTTTACAGTCGAGACAGTGCACACAGACGGGACAGCAGTACAGAGTGCCAACTCTAAGCCCACTAGAAGGATCGACCTCACTATGCTGATGATGCTCTGGTCAAAAAGGTCCTGCTGTCTGTCCTCCGTAAAGGGGTATACCTTCTTCCCCGTTTTACAGTCGAGACAGTGCACACAGACGGGACAGCAGTACAGAGTTCCAACTCTTCCAGCCCACTAGAAGGATCGACCTCAAACGGAGATTGACCTATGTGAGGAACCAGCCGTGAAGGATGCAACTTCTAGGGGGTGAGGAAACAGTATAAAAGCTCCGTAAGACTTTCACATCAAAGATATTAAATGCTAAATAATTTGCATACACAGTGCTCTGCAAAGTATGGTAGCGTGCTTCCCTGTGCAGACATTCTAAGGATAGACACTCCCAGTAGACAATGATCCTGTGCAGGACTCCCAGTACAGACACCTCCATTTGCACAGATCCCAGTAAAAAAAATCCACCATAGCAGACATCCCAGTACAGATGCCCCAAAGTATAGACTCCCCTCACTAAACACATTCCAGTGCAGACCCCCCCCCTCAGTAAGGACTAGAAATTCTGAATGAACTCTGTGCCCACTGCTCTGCACCATTTTTAAAAAACTTAAAAAAAAACAGGGATTTTTAGTTCACATGTATTTCAATACATGTTTAAGCTGGCCAACTGCGTCAAAGTAATCCCTCTCTGGCCAGGCCCTACTCTACTCTGAAAAATAAATATGCTCTAGTGGATATAGTGCCAATATAGGGCAGATAGGCACAAGCTGTAGAACAGCTACAGGTGCACTTCTGGCTACTGACCTAGACTATGCAAAAAAGGCCCACCTTGTATAGATTCTTCCCAATCACAGAACTCCTCCATTAGTATAGACCCCCAGTAACCACCACTACAAATACCCCTCAGTACTGATACCCCAGTAACCCCCCCCCCCCCCAAAGTATAGACACTCCTCAGTAAAGACATCCTTGCACAGACCCTCCTCAGTAAGCACTCCCTCAGTACAGTTACCTCTCTGTACACATCCACAATACAGATTTCCCAGTACAAAAAAGCCAAGTAGAGCCCCCCTCAGTTTAGACCTCCACAGTACAGATCCAACCTGGACAGTCCACTTCAGTACAGAACCATTCGGAGTACAGACCTTTCAATTGACATACCAAGTACAGACCTCACACTAAAGACTTCACTACAGACCCACCCAGTAAACACAACCCTCAGTAAACGCACATTCACTATGCTGATGATGCTCTGGTCAAAAAGGTCCTGCTGTCTGTCCTCCGTAAAGGGGTATACCTTCTTCTTCGTTTTACAGTCGAGACAGTGCACACAGACGGGACAGCAGTACAGAGTGCCAACTCTTCTAGCCCACTAGAAGGATCGACCTCACTATGCTGATGATGCTCTGGTCAAAAAGGTCCTGCTGTCTGTCCTCCGTAAAGGGGTATACCTTCTTCCCCGTTTTACAGTCGAGACAGTGCACACAGACGGGACAGCAGTACAGAGTTCCAACTCTTCCAGCCCACTAGAAGGATCGACCTCAAACGGAGATTGACCTATGTGAGGAACCAGCCGTGAAGGATGCAACTTCTAGGGGGTGAGGAAACAGTATAAAAGCTCCGTAAGACTTTCACATCAAAGATATTAAATGCTAAATAATTTGCATACACAGTGCTCTGCAAAGTATGGTAGCGTGCTTCAATGCAGTTAACTATGGACACGCCCCTGTGCAGACATTCTAAGGATAGACACTCCCAGTAGAGAATGATCCTGTGCAGGACCAGTACAGACACCTCCATTTGCACAGATCCCAGTAAAAAATCCATCATAGCAGACATCCCAGTACAGATGCCCCAAAGTATAGACTCCCCTCACTAAACACATTCCAGTGCAGACCCCCCCTCAGTAAGGACTAGAAATTCTGAATGAACTCTGTGCCCACTGCTCTGCACCATTTTTAAAAAACTTAAAAAAAAAACAGGGATTTTTAGTTCACATGTATTTCAATACATGTTTAAGCTGGCCAACTGCGTCAAAGTAATCCCTCTCTGGCCAGGCCCTACTCTACTCTGAAAAATAAATATGCTCTAGTGGATATAGTGCCAATATAGGGCAGATAGGCACAAGCTGTAGAACAGCTACAGGTGCACTTCTGGCTACTGACCTAGACTATGCAAAAAAGGCCCACCTTGTATAGATTCTTCCCAATCACAGAACTCCTCCATTAGTATAGACCCCCAGTAACCACCACTACAAATACCCCTCAGTACTGATACCCCAGTAACCCCCCCCCCCCCCAAAGTATAGACACTCCTCAGTAAAGACATCCTTGCACAGACCCTCCTCAGTAAGCACTCCCTCAGTACAGTTACCTCTCTGTACACATCCACAATACAGATTTCCCAGTACAAAAAAGCCAAGTAGAGAGCCCCCCCCTCAGTTTAGACCTCCACAGTACAGATCCAACCTGGACAGTCCACTTCAGTACAGAACCATTCGGAGTACAGACCTTTCAATTGACATACCAAGTACAGACCTCACACTAAAGACTTCACTACAGACCCACCCAGTAAACACAACCCTCAGTAAACGCACATTCACTATGCTGATGATGCTCTGGTCAAAAAGGTCCTGCTGTCTGTCCTCCGTAAAGGGGTATACCTTCTTCCCCGTTTTACAGTCGAGACAGTGCACACAGACGGACAGCAGTACAGAGTGCCAACTCTTCTAGCCCACTAGAAGGATCGACCTCACTATGCTGATGATGCTCTCTGGTCAAAAAAAAGGTCCTGCTGTCTGTCCTCCGTAAAGGGGTATACCTTCTTCCCCGTTTTACAGTCGAGACAGTGCACACAGACGGGACAGCAGTAACACATACAGAGCTGCCAACTCTTCACTCCCACTAGAATGATCGACCTCACTGCAATGCTGATGATGCTCAATGGTCAAAAAGGTCCTGCTGTCTGTCCTCCGTAAAGGGTATATACCTTCTTCCCCGTTTTACAGTCGAGACAGTGCACACAGACAGGACAGCAGTACAGAGTGCAGCCAACTCTCTTCTACAGCCCACTAGAAGGATCGACCTCACTATGCTGATGATGCTCTGGTCAAAAAGGTCCTGCTGTCTGTCCTCCGTAAAGGGGTATACCTTCTTCCCCGTTTTACAGTCGAGACAGTGCACACAGACGGGACAGCAGTACAGAGTTCCAACTCTTCCAGCCCACTAGAAGGATCGACCTCAAACGGAGATTGACCTATGTGAGGAACCAGCCGTGAAGGATGCAACTTCTAGGGGGTGAGGAAACAGTATAAAAGCTCCGTAAGACTTTCACATCAAAGATATTAAATGCTAAATAATTTGCATACACAGTGCTCTGCAAAGTATGGTAGCGTGCTTCAATGCAGTTAACTATGGACACGCCCCTGTGCAGACATTCTAAGGATAGACACTCCCAGTAGAGAATGATCCTGTGCAGGACTCCCAGTACAGACACACCTCCATTTGCACAGATCCCAGTAAAAAATCCATCATAGCAGACATCCCAGTACAGATGCCCCAAAGTATAGACTCCCCTCACTAAACACATTCCAGTGCAGACCCCCCCCTCAGTAAGGACTAGAAATTCTGAATGAACTCTGTGCCCACTGCTCTGCACCATTTTTAAAAAACTTTAAAAAAAACAGGATTTTTTTTTTTTAGTTCACATGTATTTCAATACATGTTTAAGCTGGCCAACTGCGTCAAAGTAATCCCTCTCTGGCCAGGCCCCCTACTCTACTCTGAAAAATAAATATGCTCTAGTGGATATAGTGCCAATATAGGGCAGATAGGCACAAGCTGTAGAACAGCTACAGGTGCACTTCTGGCTACTGACCTAGACTATGCAAAAAAGGCCCACCTTGTATAGATTCTTCCCAATCACAGAACTCCTCCATTAGTATAGACCCCCCCAGTAACCACCACTACAAATACCCCCTCAGTACTGATACCCCAGTACCCCCCCCCCCCAAAGTATAGACACTCCTCAGTAAAGACATCCTTGCACAGACCCTCCTCAGTGAGCACTCCCTCAGTACAGTTACCTCTCTGTACACATCCACAATAAAGATTTCCCAGTACAAAAAAGCCAAGTAGAGCCCCCCCCCCCTCAGTTTAGACCTCCACAGTACAGATCCAACCTGGACAGTCCACTTCAGTACAGAACCATTCGGAGTACACAGACCTTTCAATTGACATACCAAGTAGAGACCTCACACTAAAGACTTCACTAGACCCACCCCCACCCAGTAAAACACCCTCAGTAAACGCACATTCACTATGCTGATGATGCTCTGGTCAAAAAGGTCCTGCTGTCTGTCCTCCGTAAAGGGGTATACCTTCTTCCCCGTTTTACAGTCGAGACAGTGCACACAGACGGGACAGCAGTACAGAGTGCCAACTCTTCTAGCCCACTAGAAGGATCGACCTCACTATGCTGATGATGCTCTGGTCAAAAAGGTCCTGCTGTCTGTCCTCCGTAAAGGGGTATACCTTCTTCCCCGTTTTACAGTCGAGACAGTGCACACAGACGGGACAGCAGTACAGAGTGCCAACTCTTCTAGACCCACTAGAAGGATCGACCTCACTATGCTGATGCTCTGGTCAAAAAGATGATGCTCTGGTCAAAAAGGTCCTGTCTGTCCTCCGTAAAGGGGTATACCTTCTTCCCCGTTTTACAGTCGAGACACACAGACAGGGACAGCAGTACAGAGTTCCAACTCTTCCAGCCCACAGAAGGATCGACCTCAAACGGAGATTGACCTATGTGAGGAACCAGCCGTGAAGGATGCAACTTCTAGGGGGTGAGGAAACAGTATAAAAGCTCCGTAAGACTTTCACATCAAAGATATTAAATGCTAAATAATTTGCATACACAGTGCTCTGCAAAGTATGGTAGCGTGCTTCAATGCAGTTAACTATGGACACGCCCCTGTGCAGACATTCTAAGGATAGACACTCCCAGTAGAGAATGATCCTGTGCAGGACTCCCAGTACAGACACACCTCCATTTGCACAGATCCCAAAAAAAAATCCATCATAGCAGACATCCCAGTACAGATGCCCCAAAGTATAGACTCCCCTCACTAAACACATTCCAGTGCAGACCCCCCCCCCCCCTCAGTAAGGACTAGAAATTCTGAATGAACTCTGTGCCCACTGCTCTGCACCATTTTTAAAAAACTTAAAAAAAAACAGGGATTTTTAGTTCACATGTATTTCAATACATGTTTAAGCTGGCCAACTGCGTCAAAGTAATCCCTCTCTGGCCAGGCCCTACTCTCTACTCTGAAAAATAAATATGCTCTAGTGGATATAGTGCCAATATAGGGCAGATAGGCACAAGCTGTAGAACAGCTACAGGTGCACTTCTGGCTACTGACCTAGACTATGCAAAAAAGGCCCACCTTGTATAGATTCTTCCCAATCACAGAACTCCTCCATTAGTATATAGACCCCCAGTAACCACCACTACAAATACCCCTCAGTACTGATACCCCACCCCCCCCCCAAAGTATAGACACTCCTCAGTAAAGACATCCTTGCACAGACCCTCCTCAGTAAGCACTCCCTCAGTACAGTTACCTCTCTGTACACATCCACAATACAGATTTCCCAGTAAAAAAAGCCAAGTAGAGCCCCCCTCAGTTTAGACCTCCACAGTACAGATCCAACCTGGACAGTCCACTTCAGTACAGAACCATTCGAGTACAGACCTTTCAATTGACATACCAAGTAGAGACCTCACACTAAAGACTTCACTACAGACCCACCCAGACACACACTAAAGACTTCACTACAGACCCACCCAGTAAACACAACCCTCAGTAAATGCACTCTTTCACTAGAAGGATGACCTCACTGCTGATGATGCTCTGGTCAAAAAGGTCCTGCTGTCTGTCCTCCGTAAAGGGGTATACCTTCTTCCCCGTTTTACAGTCGAGTTTTACAGTCGAGACAGTGCACACAGACGGGACAGCAGTACAGAGTGCCAACTCTTCTAGCCCACTAGAAGGATCGACCTCACTCACTGCTGATGATGCTCTGCTCTGGTCAAAAAGGTCCTGCTGTCTGTCCTCCGTAAAGGGGTATACCTTCTTCCCCGTTTTACAGTCGAGACAGTGCACACAGACGGGACAGCAGTACAGAGTTCCAACTCTTCCAGCCCACTAGAAGGATCGACCTCAAACGGAGATTGACCTATGTGAGGAACCAGCCGTGAAGGATGCAACTTCTAGTGGGTGGGTGAGGAAACAGTATAAAAGCTCCGTAAGACTTTCACATCAAAGATATTAAATGCTAAATAATTTGCATACACAGTGCTCTGCAAAGTATGGTAGCGTGCTTCAATGCAGTTAACTATGGACACGCCCCTGTGCAGACATTCTAAGGATAGACACTCCCAGTAGAGAATGATCCTGTGCAGGACTCCCAGTACAGACACCTCCATTTGCACAGATCCCAGTAAAAAAAAATCCATCATAGCAGACATCCCAGTACAGATGCCCCCAAAGTATAGACTCCCCTCACTAAACACATTCCAGTGCAGACCCCCCCTCAGTAAGGACTAGAAATTTCTGAATGAACTCTGTGCCCACTGCTCTGCACCATTTTTAAAAAACTTAAAAAAAACAGGGATTTTTAGTTTCACATGTATTTCAATACATGTTTAAAGGCCAACTGCGTCAAAGTAATCCCTCTCTGGCCAGGCCCTACTCTACTCTGAAAAAAATAAATATGCTCTAGTGGAGATAGTGCCAACATGCAGCAGATAGGCACAAGCTGTAGAACAGCTACAGGTGCACTTCTGGCTACTGACCTAGACTATGCAAAAAAGGCCCACCTTGTATAGATTCTTCCCAATCACAGAACTCCTCCATTAGTATAGACCCCCAGTAACCACCACTACAAATACCCCCTCAGTACTGATACCCCAGTACCCCCCCCCCCAAAGTATAGACACTCCTCAGTAAAGACATCCTTGCACAGACCCTCCTCAGTGAGCACTCCCTCAGTACAGTTACCTCTCTGTACACACATCCACAATCCCAACAGATTTCCCAGTACAAAATGCCAAGTAGAGCCCCCCTCAGTTTAGACCTCCACAGTACAGATCCAACCTGGACAGTCCACTTCAGTACAGAACCATTCGGAGTACAGACCTTTCAATTGACATACCAAGTAGTAGAGACCTCACACTAAAGACTTCACTACAGACCCACCCAGTAAACACAACCCTCAGTAAACGCACATTCACATGCTGATGATGCTCTGGTCAAAAAGGTCCTGCTGTCTGTCCTCCGTAAAGGGGTATACCTTCTTCCCCGTTTTACAGTCGAGACAGTGCACACAGACGGGACAGCAGTACAGAGTGCCAACTCTTCTAGCCCACTAGAAGGATCGACCTCACTATGCTGATGATGCTCTGGTCAAAAAGGTCCTGCTGTCTGTCCTCCGTAAAGGGGTATACCTTCTTCCCCGTTTTACAGTCGAGACAGTGCACACAGACGGGACAGCAGTACAGAGTGCCAACTCTTCTAGCCCACTAGAAGGATCGACCTCACTATGCTGATGCTGATGATGCTCTGGTCAAAAAGGTCCTGCTGTCTGTCCTCCGTAAAGGGGTATACCTTCTTCCCCGTTTTACAGTCGAGACAGTGCACACAGACGGGACAGCAGTACAGAGTTCCAACTCTTCCAGCCCACTTGAAGGATCGACCTCAAACGGAGATTGACCTATGTGAGGAACCAGCCGTGAAGGATGCAACTTCTAGGGGGTGAGGAAACAGTATAAAAGCTCCGTAAGACTTTCACATCAAAGATATTAAATGCTAAATAATTTGCATACACAGTGCTCTGCAAAGTATGGTAGCGTGCTTCAATGCAGTTAACTATGGACACGCCCCTGTGCAGACATTCTAAGGATAGACACTCCCAGTAGAGAATGATCCTGTGCAGGACTCCCAGTACAGACACCTCCATTTGCACAGATCCCAGTAAAAAAAATCCATCATAGCAGACATCCCAGTACAGATGCCCCAAAGTATAGACTCCCCTCACTAAACACATTCCAGTGCAGACCCCCCCTCAGTAAGGACTAGAAATTCTGAATGAACTCTGTGCCCACTGCTCTGCACCATTTTTAAAAAACTTAAAAAAAACAGGGATTTTTAGTTCACATGTATTTCAATACATGTTTAAGCTGGCCAACTGCGTCAAAGTAATCCCTCTCTGGCCAGGCCCTACTACTACTCTGAAAAATAAATATGCTCTAGTGGATATAGTGCCAACATAGGGGCAGATAGGCACAAGCTGTAGAACAGCTACAGGTGCACTTCTGGCTACTGACCTAGACTATGCAAAAAAGGCCCACCTTGTATAGACCTTGTATAGATTCTTCCCAATCACAGAACTCCTCCATTAGTATAGACCCCCAGTAACCACCACTACAAATACCCCTCAGTACTGATACCCCAGTAACCCCCCCCCCCCCAAAGTATAGACACACTCCTCAGTAAAGACATCCTTGCACAGACCCTCCTCAGTAAGCACTCCCTCAGTACAGTTACCTCTCTGTACACATCCACAATAAAGATTTCCCAGTAGTAAAAATGCCAAGTAGAGCCCCCCTCAGTTTAGACCTCCACAGTACAGATCCAACCTGGACAGTCCACTTCAGTACAGAACCATTCGGAGTACAGACCTTTCAATTGACATACCAAGTAGAGACCTCACACTAAAGAGACTTCACTACACCACCACCCAGTAAACACAACCCTCAGTAAATGCACATTCACTATGCTGATGATGCTCTGGTCAAAAAGGTCCTGCTGTCTGTCCTCCGTAAAGGGGTATACCTTCTTCCCCGTTTTACAGTCGAGACAGTGCACACAGACGGGACAGCAGTACAGAGTGCCAACTCTTCTAGCCCACTAGAAGGATCGACCTCACTATGCTGCACTGCTGTCTGTCCTCCTAAAGGGGACCTTCTTCCCCGTTTTGATGCACACAGACTGCAGTACAGAGTGCCAAAAAGGTCCTGCTCTGGTCAAAAAGGTCCTGCTCTGTCCTCCGTAAAGGGGTATACCTTCTTCCCCGTTTTACAGTCGAGACAGTGCACACAGACGGGACAGCAGTACAGAGTTCCAACTCTTCCAGCCCACTAGAAGGATCGACCTCAAACGGAGATTGACCTATGTGAGGAACCAGCCGTGAAGGATGCAACTTCTAGGGGGTGAGGAAACAGTATAAAAGCTCCGTAAGACTTTCACATCAAAGATATTAAATGCTAAATAATTTGCATACACAGTGCTCTGCAAAGTATGGTAGCGTGCTTCAATGCAGTTAACTATGGACACGCCCCTGTGCAGACATTCTAAGGATAGACACTCCCAGTAGAGAATGATCCTGTGCAGGACTCCCAGTACAGACACCTCCATTTGCACAGATCCCAGTAAAAAATCCATCATAGCAGACATCCCAGTACAGATGCCCCAAAGTATAGACTCCCCTCACTAAACACATTCCAGTGCAGACCCCCCCCCCCTCAGTAAGGACTAGAAATTCTGAATGAACTCTGTGCCCACTGCTCTGCACCATTTTTAAAAAACTTAAAAAAAAACAGGGATTTTTTAGTTCACATGTATTTCAATACATGTTTAAGCTGGCCAACTGCGTCAAAGTAATCCCTCTCTGGCCAGGCCCTACTCTACTCTGAAAAATAAATATGCTCTAGTGGATATAGTGCCAACATAGGGCAGATAGGCACAAGCTGTAGAACAGCTACAGGTGCACTTCTGGCTACTGACCTAGACTATGCAAAAAGGCCCACCTTGTATAGATTCTTCCCAATCACAGAACTCCTCCATTAGTATAGACCCCCCCCAGTAACCACCACCACTACAAAATACCCCTCAGTACTGATACCCCAGTACCCCCCCCCCCCCCCCCAAAGTATAGACACTCCTCAGTAAAGACATCCTTGCACAGACCCTCCTCAGTGAGCACTCCCTCAGTACAGTTACCTCTCTGTACACATCCACAATAAAGATTTCCCAGTACAAAAATGCCAAGTAGAGCCCCCCTCAGTTTTAGACCTCCACAGTACAGATCCAACCTGGACAGTCCACTTCAGTACAGAACCATTCGGAGTACAGACCTTTCAATTGACATACCAAGTAGAGACCTCACACTAAAGACTTCACTACAGACCCACCCAGTAAACACAACCCTCAGTAAACGCACATTCACTATGCTGATGATGCTCTGGTCAAAAAGGTCCTGCTGTCTGTCCTCCGTAAAGGGGTATACCTTTCTTCCCCGTTTTACAGTCGAGACAGTGCACACAGACGGGACAGCAGTACAGAGTGCCAACCAACTCTTCTAGCCCACTAGAAGGATCGACCTCACTATGCTGATGATGCTCTGGTCAAAAAGGTCCTGCTGTCTGTCCTCCGTAAAGGGGTATACCTTCTTCCCCGTTTTACAGTCGAGACAGTGCACACAGACGGGACAGCAGTACAGAGTGCCAAACACTTCTAGCCCACTAGAAGGATCGACCTCACTATGCTGATGATGCTCTGGTCAAAAAGGTCCTGCTGTCTGTCCTCCGTAAAGGGGTATACCTTCTTCCCCGTTTTACAGTCGAGACAGTGCACACAGACGGGACAGCAGTACAGAGTCCCAACTCTTCTAGCCCACTAGAAGGATCGACCTCACTATGCTGATGATGCTCTGGTCAAAAAGGTCCTGCTGTCTGTCCTCCGTAAAGGGGTATACCTTCTTCCCCGTTTTTTACAGTCGAGACAGTGCACACAGAGAAAGACGGGACAGCAGTACAGAGTGCCAACTCTTCTAGCCCACTAGAAGGATCGACCTCACTATGCTGATGATGCTCTGGTCAAAAAGGTCCTGCTGTCTGTCCTCCGTAAAGGGGTATACCTTCTTCCCCGTTTTTACAGTCGAGACAGTGCACACAGACGGGACAGCAGTACAGAGTTCCAACTCTCTTCCAGCCCACTTGAAGGATCGACCTCAAACGGAGATTGACCTATGTGAGGAACCAGCCGTGAAGGGATGCAACTTCTAGTGGGTGAGGAAACAGAAAATGAAACAGTATAAAAGCTCCGTAAGACTTTCACATCAAAGATATTAAATGCTAAATAATTTGCATACACAGTGCTCTGCAAAGTATGGTAGCGTGCTTCAATGCAGTTAACTATGGACACGCCCCTGTGCAGACATTCTAAGGATAGACACTCCCAGTAGAGAATGATCCTGTGCAGGACTCCCAGTACAGACACCTCCATTTGCACAGATCCCCAGTAAAAAATCCATCATAGCAGACATCCCAGTACAGATGCCCCAAAGTATAGACTCCCCTCACTAAACACATTCCAGTGCAGACCCCCCCTCAGTAAGGACTAGAAATTCTGAATGAACTCTGTGCCCACTGCTCTGCACCATTTTTAAAAAACTTAAAAAAAAACAGGGATTTTTAGTTCACATGTATTTCAATACATGTTTAAGCTGGCCAACTGCGTCAAAGTAATCCCTCTCTGGCCAGGCCCTACTCTACTCTGAAAAAAAAATAAATATGCTCTAGTGGATATAGTGCCAACATAGGGCAGATAGGCACAAGCTGTAGAACAGCTACAGGTGCACTTCTGGCTACTGACCTAGACTATGCAAAAAAGGCCCACCTTGTATAGATTCTTCCCAATCACAGAACTCCTCCATTAGTATAGACCCCCAGTAACCACCACTACAAATACCCCTCAGTACTGATACCCCAGTAACCCCCCCCCAAAGTATAGACACTCCTCAGTAAAGACATCCTTGCACAGACCCTCCTCAGTGAGCACTCCCTCAGTACAGTTACCTCTCTGTACACATCCACAATAAAGATTTCCCAGTACAAAAATGCCAAGTAGCCCCCCCCCTCAGTTTAGACCTCCACAGTACAGATCCAACCTGGACAGTCCACTTCAGTACAGAACCATTCGGAGTACAGACCTTTTTGATTGACATACCAAGTAGAGACCTCACACTAAAGACTTCACTACAGACCCACCCAGTAAACACAACCCTCAGTAAACGCACATTCACTATGCTGATGATGCTCTGGTCAAAAAGGTCCTGCTGTCTGTCCTCCGTAAAGGGGTATACCTTCTCGTTTCCCCGTTTTACAGTCGAGACAGTGCACACAGACGGGACAGCAGTACAGAGTGCCAACTCTTAGCCCACTAGAAGGATCGACCTCACTATGCTGATGATGCTCTGGTCAAAAAGGTCCTGCTGTCTGTCCTGTAAAGGGGTATACCTTCTTCCCCGTTTTTACAGTCGAGACAGTGCACACAGACGGGACAGCAGTACAGAGTGCCAACTCTTCTAGCCCACTAGAAGGATCGACCTCACTATGCTGATGATGCTCTGGTCAAAAAGGTCCCTGCTGTCTGTCCTCCGTAAAGGGGTATACCTTCTTCCCCCGTTTTACAGTCGAGACAGTGCACACACAGACGGGACAGCAGTACAGAGTTCCAACTCTTCCAGCCCACTAGAAGGATCGACCTCAAACGGAGATTGACCTATGTGAGGAACCAGCCGTGAAGGATGCAACTTCTAGTGGGGTGAGGAAACAGTATAAAAGCTCCGTAAGACTTTCACATCAAAGATATTAAATGCTAAATAATTTGCATACACAGTGCTCTGCAAAGTATGGTAGCGTGCTTCAATGCAGTTAACTATGGACACGCCCCTGTGCAGACATTCTAAGGATAGACACTCCCAGTAGAGAATGATCCTCCTGGACAGGACTCCCAGTACAGACACCTCCATTTGCACAGATCCCAGTAAAAAATCCCATCATAGCAGACATCCCAGTACAGATGCCCCAAAAGTATAGACTCCCCTCACTAAACACATTCCAGTGCAGACCCCCCCCCCCCCTCAGTAAGGACTAGAAATTCTGAATGAACTCTGTGCCCACTGCTCTGCACCATTTTTAAAAAACTTAAAAAAACAGGGATTTTTAGTTCACATGTATTTCAATACATGTTTAAGCTGGCCAACTGCGTCAAAGTAATCCCTCTCTGGCCAGGCCCTACTCTACTCTGAAAAATAAATATGCTCTAGTGGATATAGTGCCAACATAGGGCAGATAGGCACAAGCTGTAGAACAGCTACAGGTGCACTTCTGGCTACTGACCTAGACTATGCAAAAAAGGCCCACCTTGTATAGATTCTTCCCAATCACAGAACTCCTCCATTAGTATAGACCCCCCCAGTAACCCACCACTACAAATACCCCTCAGTACTGATACCCCAGTACCCCCCCCCCCCAAAGTATAGACACTCCTCAGTAAAGACATCCTTGCACAGACCCTCCTCAGTGAGCACTCCCTCAGTACAGTTACCTCTCTGTACACATCCACAATAAAGATTTCCCAGTACAAAAAATGCCAAGTAGTAGCCCCCCCCCCTCAGTTTAGACCTCCACAGTACAGATCCAACCTGGACAGTCCACTTCAGTACAGAACCATTCGGAGTACAGACCTTTCAATTGACATACCAAGTAGAGACCTCACACTAAAGACTTCACTACAGACCCACCCAGTAAACACAACCCTCAGTAAACGCACATTCACTATATGCTGATGATGCTCTGGTCAAAAAGGTCCTGCTGTCTGTCCTCCGTAAAGGGGTATACCTTCTTCCCCGTTTTTACAGTCGAGACAGTGCACACAGACGGGACAGCAGTACAGAGTGCCAACTCTTCAAGCCCACTAGAAGGATCGACAACTCACTCACTATGCTGATGATGCTCTGGTCAAAAAGGTCCTGCTGTCTGTCCTCCGTAAGGGGGGTATACCTTCTTCCCCGTTTTACACAGTCGAGACAGTGCACACACAGACGGGACAGCAGTACAGAGTGCCAACTCTTCTAGCCCACTAGAAGGATCGACCTCACTATGCTGATGATGCTCTGGTCAAAAAGGTCCTGCTGTCTGTCCTCCGTAAAGGGGTATACCTTCTTCCCCGTTTTACAGTCGAGACAGTGCACACAGACGGGACAGCAGTACAGAGTTCCAACTCTTCCAGCCCACTTGAAGGATCGACCTCAAACGGAGATTGACCTATGTGAGGAACCAGCCGTGAAGGATGCAACTTCTAGGGGGTGAGGAAACAGTATAAAAAGCTCCGTAAGACTTTCACATCAAAGATATTAAATGCTAAATAATTTGCATACACACAGTGCTCTGCAAAGTATGGTAGCGTGCTTCAATGCAGTTAACTATGGACACGCCCCTGTGCAGACATTCTAAGGATAGACACTCCCAGTAGAGAATGATCCTGTGCAGGACTCCCAGTACAGACACCTCCATTTGCACAGATCCCCAGTAAAAAATCCATCATAGCAGACATCCCAGTACAGATGCCCCAAAGTATAGACTCCCCTCACACTAAACACATTCCAGTGCAGACCCCCCCCCCCTCAGTAAGGACTAGAAATTCAGAATGAACTCTGTGCCCACTGCTCTGCACCATTTTTAAAAAACTTAAAAAAAAAAGGGATTTTTAGTTCACATGTATTTCAATACATGTTTAAGCTGGCCAACTGCGTCAAAGTAATCCCTCTCTGGCCAGGCCCTACTCTACTCTGAAAAATAAATATGCTCTAGTGGATATAGTGCCAACATAGGGCAGATAGGCACAAGCTGTAGAACAGCTACAGGTGCACTTCTGGCTACTACTGACCTAGACTATGCAAAAAAGGCCCACCTTGTATAGATTCTTCCCAATCACAGAACTCCTCCATTAGTATAGACCCCCAGTAACCACCACTACAAATACCCCTCAGTACTGATACCCCAGTAACCCCCCCAAAGTATAGACACTCCTCAGTAAAGACATCCTTGCACAGACCCTCCTCAGTGAGCACTCCCTCAGTACAGTTACCTCTCTGTACACATCCACAATAAAGATTTCCCAGTACAAAAATGCCAAGTAGAGCCCCCCTCAGTTTAGACCTCCACAGTACAGATCCAACCTGGACAGTCCACTTCAGTACAGAACCATTCGGAGTACAGACCTTTCAATTGACATACCAATTAGAGACCTCACAGTACAGAGACCTCACACTAAAGACTTCACTACAGACCCACCCAGTAAACACAACCCTCAGTAAAACGCACATTCACTATGCTGATGATGCTCTGGTCAAAAAGGTCCTGCTGTCTGTCCTCCGTAAAAGGGTATACCTTCTTTCCCCGTTTTACAGTCGAGACAGTGCACACAGACGGGACACAGTACAGTACAGAGGATGCCAACTCTTCTAGCCCACTAGAAGGATCGACCTCACTATGATGATGATGCTCTGGTCAAAAAGGTCCTGCTGTCTGTCCTCCGTAAAGGGGTATACCTTCTTCCCCGTTTTACAGTCGAGACAGTGCACACAGACGGGACAGCAGTACAGAGTTCCAACTCTTCCAGCCCACTAGAAGGATCGACCTCAAACGGAGATTGACCTATGTGAGGAACCAGTGAAGGATGCAACTTCTAGTGGGTGAGGAAACAGTATAAAAGCTCCGTAAGACTTTTTCACATCAAAATATTAAATGCTAAATAATTTGCATACACAGTGCTCTGCAAAGTATGGTAGCGTGCTTCAATGCAATGCAGTTAACTATATGGACACGCCCCTGTGCAGACATTCTAAGGATAGACACTCCCAGTAGAAATGATCCTGTGCAGGACTCCCAGTACAGACACCTCCATTTGCACAGATCCCAGTAAAAAATCCATCATAGCAGACATCCCAGTACAGATGCCCCAAAGTATAGACTCCCCCTCACTAAACACATTCCAGTGCAGACCCCCCCTCAGTAAGGACTAGAAATTCTGAATGAACTCTGTGCCCACTGCTCTGCACCATTTTTAAAAAACTTAAAAAAAAACAGGGATTTTTAGTTCACATGTATTTCAATACATGTTTAAGCTGGCCAACTGCGCGTCAAAGTAATCCCTCTCTGGCCAGGCCCTACTCTACTCTGAAAAAATAAATATGCTCTAGTGGATATAGTGCCAACATAGGGCAGATAGGCACAAGCTGTAGAACAGCTACAGGTGCACTTCTGGCTACTGACCTAGACTATGCAAAAAAAAGGCCCACCTTGTATAGATTCTTCCCAATCACAGAACTCCTCCATTAGTATAGACCCCCAGTAACCACCACCACTACAAAATACCCCTCAGTACTGATACCCCAGTACCCCCCCCCCAAAGTATAGACACTCCTCAGTAAAGACATCCTTGCACAGACCCTCCTCAGTAAGCACTCCCTCAGTACAGTTACCTCTCTGTACACATCCACAATAAAGATTTCCCAGTACAAAAATGCCAAGTAGAGCCCCCCTCAGTTTAGACCTCCACAGTACAGATCCAACCTGGACAGTCCACTTCAGTACAGAACCATTCGGAGTACAGACCTTTCAATTGACATACCAAGTAGAGACCTCACACTAAAGACTTCACTACAGACCCACCCAGTAAACACAACCCTCAGTAAACGCACATTCACTATGCTGATGATGCTCTGGTCAAAAAGGTCCTGCTGTCTGTCCTCCGTAAAGGGGTATACCTTCTTCCCCGTTTTACAGTCGAGACAGTGCACACAGACGGGACAGCAGTACAGAGTGCCAACTCTTCTAGCCCACTAGATCGATCGACCTCACTATGCTGATGATGCTCTGGTCAAAAAGGTCCTGCTGTCTGTCCTCCGTAAAGGGGTATACCTTCTTCCCCGTTTTACAGTCGAGACAGTGCACACAGACGGGACAGCAGTACAGAGTGCCAACTCTTCTAGCCCACTAGAAGGATCGACCTCACTATGCTGATGATGCTCTGGTCAAAAAGGTCCTGCTGTCTGTCCTCCGTAAAGGGGTATACCTTCTTCCCCGTTTTACAGTCGAGACAGTGCACACAGACGGGACAGCAGTACAGAGTTCCAACTCTTCCAGCCCACTAGAAGGATCGACCTCAAACGGAGATTGACCTATGTGATGTGAGGAACCAGCCGTGAAGGATGCAACTTCTAGTGGGTGAGGAAACAGTATATAAAAGCTCCGTAAGACTTTCACATCAAAGATATTAAATGCTAAATAATTTGCATACACACAGTGCTCTGCAAAGTATGGTAGCGTGCTTCAATGCAGTTAACTATGGACACGCCCCTGTGCAGACATTCTAAGGATAGACACTCCCAGTAGAGAATGATCCTGTGCAGGACTCCCAGTACAGACACCTCCATTTGCACAGATCCCAGTAAAAAAATCCATCATAGCAGACATCCCAGTACAGATGCCCCAAAGTATAGACTCCCCTCACTAAACACATTCCAGTGCAGACCCCCCCCCCCTCAGTAAGGACTAGAAATTCTGAATGAACTCTGTGCCCACTGCTCTGCACCATTTTTAAAAAACTTAAAAAAAAAAGGGATTTTTAGTTCACATGTATTTCAATACATGTTTAAGCTGGCCAACTGCGTCAAAGTAATCCCTCTCTGGCCAGGCCCTACTCTACTCTGAAAAATAAATATGCTCTAGTGGATATAGTGCCAATATAGGGCAGATAGGCACAAGCTGTAGAACAGCTACAGGTGCACTTCTGGCTACTGACCTAGACTATGCAAAAAAGGCCCACCTTGTACCTTGTATAGATTCTTCCCAATCACAGAACTCCTCCATTAGTATAGACCCCCCCCCAGTAACCACCACTACAAATACCCCTCAGTACTGATACCCCAGTAACCCCCCCCCCCCAAAGTATAGACACTCCTCAGTAAAGACATCCTTGCACAGACCCTCCTCAGTAAGCACTCCCTCAGTACAGTTACCTCTCTGTACACATCCACAATAAAGATTTCCCAGTACAAAAATGCCAAGTAGTAGAGCCCCCCTCAGTTTAGACCTCCACAGTACAGATCCAACCTGGACAGTCCACTTCAGTACAGAACCATTCGGAGTACAGACCTTTCAATTGACATACCAAGTACAGACCCACACTAAAGACTTCACTACAGACCCACCCAGTAAACACAACCCTCAGTAAACGCACATTCACTATGCTGATGATGCTCTGGTCAAAAAGGTCCTGCTCTCTGTCCTCCTAAAGGGGTATACCTTCTTCTTCCCCCCCGAGACAGTGCACACAGACGGGACAGCAGTACAGAGTGCCAACACTTCTCAAGCCCACTAGAAGGATCGACCTCACTATGCTGATGATGCTCTGGTCAAAAAGGTCCTGCTGTCTGTCAGTCCGTAAAGGGGTATACCTTCTTCCCCGTTTTTACAGTCGAGACAGACAGTGCACACAGACGGGACAGCAGTACAGAGTGCCAACTCTTCTAGCCCACTAGAAGGATCGACCTCACTATGCTGATGATGCTCTGGTCAAAAAGGTCCTGCTGTCTGTCCTCCGTAAAGGGGTATACCTTCTTCCCCGTTTTACAGTCGAGACAGTGCACACAGACGGGACAGCAGTACAGAGTTCCAACTCTTCCAGCCCACTAGAAGGATCGACCTCAAACGGAGATTGACCTATGTGAGGAACCAGCCGTGAAGGATGCAACTTCTAGTGGGTGAGGAAACAGTATAAAAGCTCCGTAAGACTTTCACATCAAAGATATTAAATGCTAAAATAATTTGCATACACAGTGCTCTGCAAAGTATGGTAGCGTGCTTCAATGCAGTTTAACTATGGACACGCCCCTGTGCAGACATTCTAAGGATAGACACTCCCAGTAGAGAATGATCCTGTGCAGGACTCCCAGTACAGACACCTCCATTTGCACAGATCCCAGTAAAAAAAAAAATCCATCATAGCAGACATCCCAGTACAGATGCCCCAAAGTATAGACTCCCCTCACTAAACACATTCCAGTGCACCCCCCCCCTCAGTAAGGACTACTAGAAATTCTGAATGAACTCTGTGCCCACTGCTCTGCACCATTTTTAAAAAACTTAAAAAAAAAACAGGGATTTTTAGTTCACATGTATTTCAATACATGTTTAAGCTGGCCAACTGCGTCAAAGTAATCCCTCTCTGGCCAGGCCCTACTCTACTCTGAAAAATAAATATGCTCTAGTGGATATAGTGCCAATATAGGGCAGATAGGCACAAGCTGTAGAACACTACAGGTGCACTTCTGGCTACTGACCTAGACTATGCAAAAAAAAGGCCCACCTTGTATAGATTCTTCCCAATCACAGAACTCCTCCATTAGTATAGACCCCCAGTAACCACCACTACAAATACCCCTCAGTACTGATACCCCAGTACCCCCCCCCCCCAAAGTATAGACACTCCTCAGTAAAGACATCCTTGCACAGACCCTCCTCAGTGAGCACTCCCTCAGTACAGTTACCTCTCTGTACACATCCACAATAAAGATTTCCCAGTACACAAAAATGCCAAGTAGAGCCCCCCTCAGTTTAGACCTCCACAGTACAGATCCAACCTGGACAGTCCACTTCAGTACAGAACCATTCGGAGTACAGACCTTTCAATTGACATACCAAGTACAGACCTCACACTAAAGACTTCACTACAGACCCACCCAGTAAAACACAACCCTCAGTAAACGCACATTCACTATGCTGATGATGCTCTGGTCAAAAAGGTCCTGCTGCTGTCCTCCGTAAAGGGGTATACCTTCTTCCCCGTTTTACAGTCGAGACAGTGCACACAGACGGGACAGCAGTACAGAGTGCCAACTCAGCCCACTAGAAGGATCGACCTCACTATGCTGATGATGCTCTGGTCAAAAAGGTCCTGCTGCTGTCTGTCCTCCGTAAAGGGGTATACCTTCTTCCCCGTTTTACAGTCGAGACAGTGCACACAGACGGGACAGCAGTACAGAGTGCCAACTCTTCTAGCCCACTAGAAGGATCGACCTCACTATGCTGATGATGCTCTGGTCAAAAAGGTCCTGCTGTCTGTCCTCCGTAAAGGGGTATACCTTCTTCCCCGTTTTTACAGTCGAGACAGTGCACACACACAGACGGGACAGCAGTACAGAGTTCCAACTCTTCCAGCCCACTAGAAGGATCGACCTCAAACGGAGATTGACCTATGTGAGGAACCAGCCGTGAAGGATGCAACTTCTAGGGGTGAGGAAACAGTATATAAAAGCTCCGTAAGACTTTCACATCAAAGATATTAAATGCTAAATAATTTGCATACACAGTGCTCTGCAAAGTATGGTAGCGTGCTTCAATGCAGTTAACTATGGACACGCCCCCTGTGCAGACATTCTAAGGATAGACACTCCCAGTAGAGAATGATCCTGTGCAGGACTCCCAGTACAGACACCTCCATTTGCACAGATCCCAGTAAAAAATCCATCATAGCAGACATCCCAGTACAGATGCCCCAAAGTATAGACTCCCCTCACTAAACACATTCCAGTGCAGACCCCCCCCCTCAGTAAGGACTAGAAATTCTGAATGAACTCTGTGCCCACTGCTCTGCACCATTTTTAAAAAAAAAAAAAAAAAGGGATTTTTAGTTCACATGTATTTCAATACATGTTTAAGCTGGCCAACTGCGTCAAAGTAATCCCTCTCTGGCCAGGCCCTACTCTACTCTGAAAAATAAATATGCTCTAGTGGATATAGTGCCAACATAGGGCAGATAGGCACAAGCTGTAGAACAGCTACAGGTGCACTTCTGGCTACTGACCTAGACTATGCAAAAAAGGCCCACCTTGTATAGATTCTTCCCAATCACAGAACTCCTCCATTAGTATAGACCCCCAGTAACCACCACTACAAATACCCCTCAGTACTGATACCCCAGTAACCCCCCCCCCCCCAAAGTATAGACACTCCTCAGTAAAGACATCCTTGCACAGACCCTCCTCAGTAAGCACTCCCTCAGTACAGTTACCTCTCTGTACACATCCACAATAAGATTTCCCAGTACAAAAATGCCAAGTAGAGCCCCCCCTCAGTTTAGACCTCCACAGTACAGATCCAACCTGGACAGTCCACTTCAGTACAGAACCATTCGGAGTACAGACCTTTCAATTGACATACCAAGTAGAGACCTCACACTAAAGACTTCACTACAGACCCACCCAGTAAACACAACCCCCTCAGTAAACGCACTTCACTATGCTGATGATGCTCTGGTCAAAAAGGTCCTGCTGTCTGTCCTCCGTAAAGGGGTATACCTTCTTCCCCGTTTTACACAGTCGAGACAGTGCACACAGACGGGACAGCAGTACAGAGTGCCAACTCTTCTAGCCCACTAGAAGGATCGACCTCACTATGCTGATGATGCTCTGGTGAAAAATGCTGCTGTCTGGTCGTAAAAAAGGTCCCCTGCTGTCTGTCCTCCGTAAAGGGGTATACCTTCTTCCCCGATATTTTTACAGTCGAGACAGTGCACACAGACGGGACAGCAGTACAGAGTGCCAACTCTTCTAGCCCACTAGAAGGATCGACCTCACTATGCTGATGATGCTCTGGTCAAAAAGGTCCTGCTGTCTGTCCTCCTACCTTCCCCGTTTTACAGTCGAGACAGTGCACACACTAGACGGGACAGCAGTACAGAGTTCCAACTCTTCAGCCCACTAGAAGGATCGACCTCACTATGCTGAGATGATGCCTGGTCAAAAAGGTCCTGCTGTCTGTCCTCCGTAAAGGGGTATACCCTTCTTCCCCGTTTTACAGTCGAGACAGTGCACACAGACGGGGGACAGCAGTACAGAGTTCCAACTCTTCCAGCCCACTAGAAGGATCGACCTCAAACGGAGATTGACCTATGTGAGGAACCAGCCGTGAAGGATGCAACTTCTAGGGGGTGAGGAAACAGTATAAAAGCTCCGTAAGACTTTCACATCAAAGATATTAAATGCTAAAATAATTTACACAGTGCTCTGCAAAGTATGGTAGCATGCTTCAATGCAGTTAACTATGGACACGCCCCTGTGCAGACATTCTAAGGATAGACACTCCCAGTAGAGAATGATCCTGTGCAGGACTCCCAGTACAGACACCTCCATTTGCACAGATCCCAGTAAAAAATCCACCATCATAGCAGACATCCCAGTACAGATGCCCCAAAAAGTATAGACTCCCCTCACTAAACACATTCCAGTGCAGACCCCCCCTCAGTAAGTAAGGACTAGAAATTCTGAATGAACTCTGTGCCCACTGCTCTGCACCATTTTTAAAAAAAACTTAAAAAAAACAGGGATTTTTAGTTCACATGTATTTCAATACATGTTTAAGCTGGCCAACTGCGTCAAAGTAATCCCTCTCTGGCCAGGCCCTACTCTACTCTGAAAAATAAATATGCTCTAGTGGATATAGTGCCAATATAGGGCAGATAGGCACAAGCTGTAGAACAGCTACAGGTGCACTTCTGGCTACTGACCTAGACTATGCAAAAAAGGCCCACCTTGTATAGATTCTTCCCAATCACAGAACTCCTCCATTAGTATAGACCCCCAGTAACCACCACTACAAATACCCCTCAGTACTGATACCCCAGTAACCCCCCCCCCCCCAAAGTATAGACACTCCTCAGTAAAGACATCCTTGCACAGACCCTCCTCAGTAAGCACTCCCTCAGTACAGTTACCTCTCTGTACACATCCACAATAAAGATTTCCCAGTAAAAAAAAGCCAAGTAGAGCCCCCCTCAGTTTAGACCTCCACAGTACAGATCCACCCTGGTACAGTCCACTTCAGTACAGAACCATTCGGAGTACAGACCTTTCAATTGACATACCAAGTACAGACCTCACACTAAAGACTTCACTACAGACCCACCCAGTAAACACAACCCTCAGTAAACGCACATTCACTATGCTGATGATGCTCTGGTCAAAAAGGTCCTGCTGTCTGTCCTCCGTAAAGGGGTATACCTTCTTCCCCGTTTTACAGTCGAGACAGTGCACACAGACGGGACAGCAGTACAGAGTGCCAACTCTTCTAGCCCACTAGAAGGATCGACCTCACTATGCTGATGATGCTCTGGTCAAAAAGGTCCTGCTGTCTGTCCTCCGTAAAGGGGTATACCTTCTTCCCCGTTTTACAGTCGAGACAGTGCACACAGACGGGACAGCAGTACAGAGTTCCAACTCTTCCAGCCCACTAGAAGGATCGACCTCAAACGGAGATTGACCTATGTGAGGAACCAGCCGTGAAGGATGCAACTTCTAGGGGGTGAGGAAACAGTATAAAAGCTCCGTAAGACTTTCACATCAAAGATATTAAATGCTAAATAATTTGCATACACAGTGCTCTGCAAAGTATGGTAGCGTGCTTCAATGCAGTTAACTATGGACACGCCCCTGTGCAGACATTCTAAGGATAGACACTCCCAGTAGAGAATGATCCTGTGCAGGACTCCCAGTACAGACACCTCCATTTGCACAGATCCCAGTAAAAAAAAAATCCATCATAGCAGACATCCCAGTACAGATGCCCCAAAGTATAGACTCCCCTCACTAAACACATTCCAGTGCAGACCCCCCCCCCTCAGTAAGGACTAGAAATTCTGAATGAACTCTGTGCCCACTGCTCTGCACCATTTTTTAAAAAACTTAAAAAAAAAAACAGGGATTTTTAGTTCACATGTATTTCAATACATGTTTAAGCTGGCCAACTGCGTCAAAGTAATCCCTCTCTGGCCAGGCCCTACTCTACTCTGAAAAATAAATATGCTCTAGTGGATATAGTGCCAATATAGGGCAGATAGGCACAAGCTGTAGAACAGCTACAGGTGCACACTTCTGGCTGGCTACTGACCTAGACTATGCAAAAAAGGCCCACCTTGTATAGATTCTTCCCAATCACAGAACTCCTCCATTAGTATAGACCCCCAGTAACCACCACTACAAATACCCCTCAGTACTGATACCCCAGTAACCCCCCCCAAAGTATAGACACTCCTCAGTAAAGACATCCTTGCACAGACCCTCCTCAGTAAGCACTCCCTCAGTACAGTCCCCTCTCTGTACACATCCACAATAAAGATTTCCCAGTACAAAAAAGCCAAGTAGAGCCCCCCTCAGTTTAGACCTCCACAGTACAGATCCAACCTGGACAGTCCACTTCAGTACAGAACCATTCGGAGTACAGACCTTTCAATTGACATTACCAAGTAGAGACCTCACACTAAAGACTTCACTACAGACCCACCCAGTAAACACAACCCTCAGTAAACGCACATTCACTATGCTGATGATGATGCTCTGGTCAAAAAGGTCCTGCTGTCTGTCCTCCGTAAAGGGGTATACCCTTTCCCCGTTTTACAGTCGAGACAGTGCGCACACAGACGGGACAGCAGTACAGAGTTGCCAACTCTTCTAGCCCACTAGAAGGATCGACCTCACTATGCTGATGATGCTCTGGTCAAAAAGGTCCTGCTGTCTGTCCTCCGTAAAGGGGTATACCTTCTTCCCCGTTTTACAGTCGAGACAGTGCACACAGACGGGACAGCAGTACAGAGTTCCAACTCTTCCAGCCCACTAGAAGATCGACCTCGACCTCAAACGGAGATTGACCTATGTGAGGAACCAGCCGTGAAGGATGCAACTTCTAGGGGTGAGGAAACAGTATAAAAGCTCCGTAAGACTTTCACACGTAAGACTTTCACACGATCAAAGATATTAAATGCTAAATAATTTGCATACACAGTGCTCTGCAAAGTATGGTAGCGTGCTTCAATGCAGTTAACTATGGACACGCCCCTGTGCAGACATTCTTCTAAGGATAGACACT
Source organism: Staurois parvus (assembly GCA_951230385.1). Taxonomy (NCBI): domain Eukaryota; kingdom Metazoa; phylum Chordata; class Amphibia; order Anura; family Ranidae; genus Staurois; species Staurois parvus. The sequence goes on from CATNWA010002683.1 coordinate 25,427, forward strand.
CCCAGTAGAGAATGATCCTGTGCAGGACTCCCAGTACAGACACCTCCATTTGCACAGATCCCAGTAAAAAATCCATCATAGCAGACATCCCAGTACAGATGCCCCAAAGTATAGACTCCCCTCAGTAAACACATTCCAGTGCAGACCCCCCCTCAGTAAGGACTAGAAATTCTGAATGAACTCTGTGCCCACTGCTCTGCACCATTTTTTAAAAAACTTAAAAAAAAACAGGGATTTTTAGTTCACATGTATTTCAATACATGTTTAAGCTGGCCAACTGCGTCAAAGTAATCCCTCTCTGGCCAGGCCCTACTCTACTCTGAAAAAATAAATATGCTCTAGTGGATATAGTGCCAACATAGGGCAGATAGGCACAAGCTGTAGAACAGCTACAGGTGCACTTCTGGCTACTGACCTAGACTATGCAAAAAAGGCCCACCTTGTATAGATTCTTCCCAATCACAGAACTCCTCCATTAGTATAGACCCCCAGTAACCACCACTACAAATACCCCTCAGTACTGATACCCCAGTAACCCCCCCCCCCCCAAAGTATAGACACTCCTCAGTAAAGACATCCTTGCACAGACCCTCCTCAGTAAGCACTCCCTCAGTACAGTTCCCCTCTCTGTACACATCCACAATACAGATTTCCCAGTACAAAAAAGCCAAGTAGAGCCCCCCTCAGTTTAGACCTCCACAGTACAGATCCAACCTGGACAGTCCACTTCAGTACAGAACCATTCGGAGTACAGACCTTTCAATTGACATACCAAGTACAGACCTCACACTAAAGACTTCACTACAGACCCACCCAGTAAACACAACCCTCAGTAAACGCACATTCACTATGCTGATGATGATGCTCTGGTCAAAAAGGTCCTGCTGTCTGTCCTCCGTAAAGGGGTATACTTCTTCGTTTTTCCCCGTTTTACAGTCGAGACAGTGCACACAGACGGGACAGCAGTACAGAGTGCCAACTCTTCTCCAGCCCACTAGAAGGATCGACCTCACTATGCTGATGATGATGATGCTCTGGTCAAAAAGGTCCTGCTGTCTGTCCTCCGTAAAGGGGTATACCTTCTTCCCCGTTTTACAGTCGAGACAGTGCACACAGACGGGACAGCAGTACAGAGTTCCAACTCTTCCAGCCCACTAGAAGGATCGACCTCAAACGGAGATTGACCTATGTGAGGAACCAGCCGTGAAGGATGCAACTTCTAGGGGGTGAGGAAACAGTATAAAAGCTCCGTAAGACTTTCACATCAAAGATATTAAATGCTAAATAATTTGCATACACAGTGCTCTGCAAAGTATGGTAGCGTGCTTCAATGCAGTTAACTATGGACACGCCCCTGTGCAGACATTCTAAGGATAGACACTCCCAGTAGAGAATGATCCTGTGCAGGACTCCCAGTACAGACACCTCCATTTGCACAGATCCCAGTAAAAAATCCATCATAGCAGACATCCCAGTACAGATGCCCCAAAGTATAGACTCCCCTCACTAAACACATTCCAGTGCAGACCCCCCCCTCAGTAAGGACTAGAAATTCTGAATGAACTCTGTGCCCACTGCTCTGCACCATTTTTAAAAAACTTTTAAAAAAAAACAGGGATTTTTAGTTCACATGTATTTCAATACATGTTTAAGCTGGCCAACTGCGTCAAAGTAATCCCTCTCTGGCCAGGCCCTACTCTACTCTGAAAAATAAATATGCTCTAGTGGATATAGTGCCAATATAGGGCAGATAGGCACAAGCTGTAGAACAGCTACAGGTGCACTTCTGGCTACTGACCTAGACTATGCAAAAAAGGCCCACCTTGTATAGATTCTTCCCAATCACAGAACTCCTCCATTAGTATAGACCCCAGTAACCACCACTACAAATACCCCTCAGTACTGATACCCCAGTAACCCCCCCCCAAAGTATAGACACTCCTCAGTAAAGACATCCTTGCACAGACCCTCCTCAGTAAGCACTCCCTCAGTACAGTTACCTCTCTGTACACATCCACAATAAAGATTTCCCAGTACAAAAAAGCCAAGTAGAGCCCCCCTCAGTTTAGACCTCCACAGTACAGATCCAACCTGGACAGTCCACTTCAGTACAGAACCATTCGGAGTACAGACCTTTCAATTGACATCAGACCTCACACTAAGACACTTCACTACAGACCCACCCAGTAAACACAACCCTCAGTAAACCACATTCATAGAAGGATCGACCTCACTATGCTGATGATGCTCTGGTCAAAAAGGTCCTGCTGTCTGTCCTCCTCCGTAAAGGGGTATACCTTCTTCCCCGTTTTACAGTCGAGACAGTGCACACAGACGGGACAGCAGTACAGAGTGCCAACTCTTCTAGCCCACTAGAAGGATCGACCTCACTATGCTGATGATGCTCTGGTCAAAAAGGTCCTGCTGTCTGTCCTCCGTAAAGGGGT
>CATNWA010002684.1:0-21655 GCA_951230385.1 Staurois parvus
TATTATCTAATGATATATTTCACCTTTTCTCTGTGCTCTTCCCAGCCTTTCCATTTTTTATTATACAACTCCAACTTGTCCTCATGCGTGTAGAACAATCTTTCTGTCTGTAAAATCTGGTTTACTCTACCTGTCCAATCCTCCTCAGTTGGCACCTCTCTTTTCTTCCAGAACCTGGGTATCAGGCTCTTTGCTGCGGTCAAATAATACCATATCCCCGAACTCTTATATGCTTTCACTGAGAGTTCTGAGATATGGAGGAGACATAATTCTAGATCTAATCCTATTTTAATTTTGGTGATTTTCCCTATCAAAAAAACTATCCTCCGCCAGAACACCTGTATTTCTGGACACTCCCACCACATTTGATACTACGTGCCCACCTCTCCACAACCTCTCCAACACATTCGTGAAATTTCCATATTCATCTTGTGCTCCACATTAGGGGTAATGTGCCATCTATTCAAACACTTATAATTTATTTCTACTTCCCGCATACTAATATTTTCGTGAATTAGTGTGAACATTTTCCTCTTTTCTTCCTCCTCTATCTTTCTTCCCATATCTCTTTCCCATTTCTCTATGTGAATTAATTTTGTGTCTGTGTCAAGATCCATTAATATCTTATGTATTTTTGCCATTCCGTGTCTACCATTTCCCCGTGACTCAAATATTCTCTCAAATGGATTCCAGTCTTTTCTAGTTCTTATGGGCTTTGGAAGGCTCTCGAAAAAGTACTTCAGTTGGTAATATCTTAGTCTATCCATCTTATTAAAAGACTTCTCCCTTTCTTTCCTCCAAATCTTTATTTGACCCAATTTCTTCTCCTACCATTATATCTCTCAATTGCGCCTCCTGTTTTATAATCCATTTCCCTGCTATGCTATCCTTACCCGGGGTGAAATATTTTGTGTTCCTAAGTGGTATTAATTGTGAATTATAAACCCACCCCTTTTGTCTGTGTAATAAATCCCATTCTTTTAAAACATTTAGAGTGTGCATGCTGGTGCTCTCCTCTAATTCCCTATATTGTGCAGGTAACCAAATACTTTTATTTAAACTTATTCCACTCAGTCTAGAACAGGGTAAGTGAGCGCAAATCTCAAAACAGCAGCTAGCACACAAGGCAATCCTCAACACCAAAAAAACAAAATATACAAATGGTATGCAGCGCTAAATAATATAACAACCATCAATGTAAAAAATGGATAAGACAGTAAACCATCAATCAAAATTTGAATAGTTCCATATAGATGAAGATATAAAATGTACAAATGTAATGAATATATTAAAATCCAATTAGGCCTGTGGACGGATCCGGTAAATTATTGCGCTTACCACAAAGACATACAAACAGGGCGTTGTATGTATACAGATGGACATCAGGGCCTGGTCAGCAAACTGGACAGCATCCGGTCACCATATGAGACTTCCAGGAATGGTGGAAACCCCCCAAGGTCATCTCTGGTTTTGCCAGCAGGTCCAACCAAGTCCTCTCCAAATAATGCTTCTCTGGATCGCTCCACCTTGATAGGGCTTGTAAATAACGAGCCAGAGCAAAAATGGCAATGATAGTGAAGTATGTCTTTATTGGGTAAACAGCAGAATCAAATGTAAGGAACTCACAAAATTGGAGAACACAGCCCAGGTCAAACGAAGAGGTTCCCTGGTGATAGTGGCTCCCTGGTAATCAAATGGCGTCTGTTGGGTGGATCCCCTAACATGTTTCGAGCCACGCTCGTTGTCAAAGGGGTGAATCCTATCCCAAGGACGCCAGCATTTAAACATACCGCGGTCGCGCCTGCGCAGTGAGCACCTCGCGCCGCTAAAATCAATAGCGCATGCGCGGGGTGACATCACTCGTCAGACACCACCGGACCACATCGCGCATGCGTAGGCGCGGGCACATCATGAATCCCCCATACATATACATCCGCCCACAAGTATGTGGGCAAAGCTACAAAGGGAAGACCACACTGCGCATGCGCAGGCGCATGCGCATGCGCAAACGTCACTAAATGACGAGAATTAAAATACCAAATCCCCCCACCCTGATGGGCGGGCAAAAACGAACAGGGAGGTAAACAAAAAAGGAAGCCCAGTTATCATAGCAACTGCAGCGCCCCTATGTTATCCTAAAACCTTAATATATATGAGGAATTATATGGAATAATAATAACAAATGTTGTAGTACTCCTAAAGCAGGGGTGTCCAAACTTTTTTGGAAGAGTGCCAGATTTGATGAAGTGAACATGTGCGAGGGCCGACCATTTTGCCCGACATTCTGATGAACCATTAACATTAAATGCAAATGAACTATTTTATGCAAACGTTTATTGAAAACGGCATACTTTTCATTTTGTGACTTGGATGACAAATCTAAACAGGTGTTAAATCACTCTGCCAGCACAGGGAGAAGGAAAGCCCAAATCTCGCGAGATCTCGGAGGTCGCGAGATTTGGGCTTTGTTTCTCCTTGCACTGTCTGATGACATCAAGCGATCCTGAGCACCAATCCATTATAGCCCAAATTGATACCGTATTTTTCGCTCCATAAGACGCACCTGACCATAAGACGCACCTAGGTTTTAGAGGCGAAAAACAGGAAAAAAAAATTCTGAACCAATGGACTGCAGATATAGTACAGGAGATGACCAGAGACTGCGGACACAGTACATGAGATGACCAGAGACTGAGGACACAGTACAGGAGATGACCAGAGACTGCGGACATAGTACAGGAGATGGCCAGAGACTGCGGACACAGTACAGGAGATGGCCAGAGACTGCGGACACAGTACAGGAGATGGCCAGAGACTGCGGACACAGTACAGGAGATGGCCAGAGACTGCGGACACAGTACAGGAGATGACCAGAGAATGCGGACACAGTACAGGAGATGACCAGAGACTGCGGACACAGTACAGGAGATGACCAGAGACTGCGGACACAGTACAGGAGATGACCAGAGACTGCGGACACAGTACAGGAGATGACCAGAGACTGCGGACACAGTACAGGAGATGACCAGAGACTGCGGACACAGTACAGGAGATGACCAGAGACTGCGGACACAGTACAGGAGATGACCAGAGACTGCGGACACAGTACAGGGGATGACCAGAGTCTGCGGACACAGTACAGGAGATGACCAGAGACTGCGGACACAGTACAGGAGATGACCAGAGACTGCGGACACAGTACAGGAGATGACCAGAGACTGCGGACACAGTACAGGGGATGACCAGAGTCTGCGGACACAGTACAGGAGATGACCAGAGACTGCGGACACAGTACAGGAGATGACCAGAGACTGCGGACACAGTACAGGAGATGACCAGAGACTGCGGACACAGTACAGGGGATGACCAGAGACTGCGGACACAGTACAGGAGATGACCAGAGACTGCGGACACAGTACAGGAGATGACCAGAGACTGCGGACACAGTACAGGAGATGACCAGAGACTGCGGACACAGTACAGGGGATGACCAGAGACTGCGGACACAGTACAGGAGATGACCAGAGACTGCGGACACAGTACAGGGGATGACCAGAGACTGCGGACACAGTACAGGAGATGACCAGAGACTGCGGACACAGTACAGGAGATGACCAGAGACTGCGGACACAGTACAGGAGATGACCAGAGACTGCGGACACAGTACAGGAGATGACCAGAGACTGCGGACACAGTACAGGGGATGACCAGAGACTGCGGACACAGTACAGGAGATGACCAGAGACTGCGGACACAGTACAGGAGATGACCAGAGACTGCGGACACAGTACAGGAGATGACCAGAGACTGCGGACACAGTACAGGAGATGACCAGAGACTGCGGACACAGTACAGGAGATGACCAGAGACTGCGGACACAGTACAGGGGATGACCAGAGACTGCGGACACAGTACAGGGGATGACCAGAGACTGCGGACACAGTACAGGAGATGACCAGAGACTGCGGACACAGTACAGGAGATGACCAGAGACTGCGGACACAGTACAGGGGATGACCAGAGTCTGCGGACACAGTACAGGAGATGACCAGAGACTGCGGACACAGTACAGGAGATGACCAGAGACTGCGGACACAGTACAGGAGATGACCAGAGACTGCGGACACAGTACAGGAGATGACCAGAGACTGCTGACATAGTACAAGGGATGACCAGAGTCTGCGGACACAGTACAGGGGATGACCAGAGACTGCGGACACAGTACAGGAGATGACCAGAGACTGCGGACACAGTACAGGAGATGACCAGAGACTGCGGACATAGTACAGGAGATGACCAGAGACTGCGGACACAGTACAAGGGATGACCAGAGTCTGCGGACACAGTACAGGGGATGACCAGAGTCTGCGGACACAGTACAGGAGATGACCAGAGACTGCGGACACAGTACAGGAGATGACCAGAGGCTGCGGACACAGTACAGGAGATGACCAGAGACTGCGGACACAGTACAGGAGATGATCAGAGACTGCGGACATAGTACAGGAGATGACCAGAGACTGCGGACACAGTGCAGGGGATGACCAGAGACTGCGGACACAGTACAGGGGATGACCAGAGACTGCGGACATAGTACAGGAGATGACCAGAGACTGCGGACACAGCACAGGAGATGACCAGAGACTGCAGACATAGTAAATAATGGTAAATGGTAGCCCCAGGAGTAATTCCCTGCGCACCACCTGGGATCACTCGGCCCACGTTCCGGACCCCACAGATGAGCTGCCCAATATATAACTTACGGCCCTCCACTAGCGATTCTGCGAACGCCACTGAGGACTCCAGGGATCTGTCGAGCGGGAATTGACGTCATCAGCCGGCACACAGAGAAGGAAAGCAGAAATCTCACGAGATCTCGGACGTCGCGAGATTTGGGCTCTCCTTCCTGCACCAGCTGATGATGTCAAGAGATCGCTGGAGTCCTCAGTAGCTTTCAGGGAATCACTACCGGGGGCCGTAAGTTATGTATTTGGGTAGCTCACCTGTGGGGCCGTTTCAGTCCGGAACGCGGGCCGCAATTGGCCCGCGGGCCGGACTTTGGACATGCCTGTCCTAAAGGGACCACAAATCATAAACAAGTAAATTGATTCGTAATACGATCAAACATTATTCTGCAGTCCAGAAACACCTCATCAAACAAAAGCACAATGGGGTGCCCCATGGATACAGAACCCCCCAACAGGAGCCTATAACCATAAATCTACATGAAATCATAATGTAATACATATCAATGCAACCACAATACAAAATATTACAATATTAAAAAATGTCCATATTCAAAATGATATTAATAGCTGATGATGTCCAATTGGTACCTGGAAGTGAAATAATAACCTCAAACCAGATATATCTCAAATGGAAAGGAAGATAAAGCAATTAGTGGACATATAACCCCTATTCCATTATGATCAGATTAAAATGAACAAAACAATTAAACCGGCATAGCAGCCAGTCAAATGACTTACAACCCCGCACGTTAACAATCAGTAAGAATATATAATAGTGTAAACCAATATATAAATATTAATATGTAAAAAACCCGTCCCATACTATTCATAAATGGGCCCATAAAAAAATGATAAAATAAATAAAATAGAATAAAAAACTTTGATATCCCCCTTACTCACATTATCAGGGCACAGATGGTATACATAAATGGTAAAATTGGCATCAAATCGATAAGACATAATGATGGTAAGAACTATATAAATATTCAAAATATGGATAGGCAGAGGGCAAAATTGGCAAGAAATCAACTGTTATCAATTAAAGAATTAATATCCAAGTCAACATTCAGACCTTGAGGTTGTAAAGATTTGAGCTCCACTATCCACTTAGTTTCGGGCTGGGACACTGCTCTCCTTTTGTGTCCCCCCCTCCACTGCTGAGTAATCACATCAATGGCAGTGAATCTTAATGATGAAGGGTCCCTAGCATGATGATCCCTAAAATGCTTGGATAGTGAGTGAAATTTAAAACCTTTTTTAATATTATTAAAATGCTCCCTCAAGCGATCTCTGAGGCGTCTTGTAGTCCTACCCACATACTGAAGATTACAAGAACACTGAAGAAGGTACACTACGTGAGTAGTATTACAAGTAATCACAGAATTAATGACATAGCATTTACCCGTGACATTAGATACAAAATCCCCCACCTTAGTTTTATGTATGCCATTGTATCTACAGGCAATGCACCTGTTACATGGGTAAAACCCTTTAAGCCCAAAAGCAGATGACAACCTCTTTGGTGGATCCACCGCATTGGGGGCCACTGTAAGCCTAAGGGGGGGTGCCTTTCTAAAGGTAATTTCAGGACAATCAGGTAATGCCTCACCCAAAATAGGATCACCTTTAAGAATGGCCCAATTTCTCTTAATTATCCTGGTGACCTCCCTATGTTGTATGGAGAAGTTTGTAATAAAGGGACAAAATTTTCTTGGTCTAGTTCTCCTTTCCCCAGTGAGTAGTACTGTCCTATCAGAAGAGGCAACTTCCTGAATGGTTCGATCCAGAATAACAGGATCATACCCTTTTTCTGTAAATCTCTTTCTGAGCACCAATGATTGGTGATGATAATCATCTAAACTAGTACAGTTTCTCCTCAGCCTGAGAAACTGCGCCTTCGGGATATTCCTTAACCATGCTGGATGATGGTAGCTGTCTGTGGGTATATACCCATTTTTATCTGTATTCTTAAAATAAGTTTTAGTTAAAATCTTACTGCCATCATTAATCAAAACCAAATCTAAAAAGTTGATTTCCTTAAAATAATAAACATAGGACAATTCAATATTCAAACTATTGTTATTAAGAGAAATGAAAAAGTTTTTGAGTGAAGACTCATCCCCCTGCCATAAAAGGAACACATCATCAATGTAACGCCTATAAAAAAATCAGGGGCGGCCAGTCTCGGGAATATATTAAGTCCTCCTCCCACCTGGCCATAAACAAATTGGCCAGGCTGGGGGCAAACTTTGCCCCCATAGCAACACCCATGACTTGCAGATAAAAAACATGGTCGAACCAAAAAAAATTTCTATGCATAGCAAAATCCAGAAGTTCCAAAATGAACTCCTTTTGTTGTTGAGGGATATCTGATACAGTATTAAGATAAAATTGAGCTGCCTCCATACCATCACAATGCCTAATGTTGCTATAGAGAGCAGATACATCTGCCGTAACCAAATAGGTTTTCTCATTGACACTAAAGTCAGTTAAATCAACTAATACCTGCTTCGTGTCCCGTAAATAGGCAGGTGTTGTCTTAACCAAAGGCTGCTCAGTGCTTTCTCAATTTCAACCCAACTTTTCTCTGGATTATGAATCCAATCGAAAATTCTTGCAATAATCCCCGCTTTATAATATCTCCTGAAATCTGGTACCCCCAATCCTCCTCTTTCTTTACTTCTAGTCAACAATTCATAACCTATTCTAGGCTTTGTATTCCTCCATATACATTTTATTATCATTTTCCTAAGTTCTTTAAAATATGCCTCTGGGAGTTTGATTGGGATCATTTGATATTTGTATAATACTTTGGGTACAATTACCATCTTTATCAAGTTTATGCGGCCTATCCACGATGGGTTTCCATTTCCCACTTTCCTCAATTCCTCCTTAATCTCATTTAATAATGCTATATAATTGGCTCTATATAGGTTCTTAATTGAGGCTGATAATTTTATTCCTAGATATCTCAATTCTCTGTCTCTCCAAAGGAACGGGAATTCCTCATGTAATTTTTCCTTTTCGCAGTTTTTAAGGTTTATATTTAAGATTTCTGTCTTTGTCGAGTTAATTTTCAGGTTCGACAATTCTCCATACTCCCTCAATGCTTTCATTAAATTTGGAAGTGATGTTCTTGGGTTTCCAACATAAAACATCAAATCGTCCGCATAAGCCGCTACCCTTATGTTCTCTATCTCCTATCTTTATTCCTTTTATGTCTATGTTCTTCCTAATCATGGACAAAGAGGGTTCCAGTGCTAACACATATAACAGTGGCGACAATGGACATCCCTGTCTTGTACCATTTGACATCTTAAAATACCCTGATCTTCCTCCATTTACCATTATGGTAGCGGTAGGGCTTCTGTATAGCTCTCCAATCCACCCTCTCATTCTATTTCCAATTCCTAACACTTCCAGGGTATCCATCATAAAAGGAGAGGAGGGTTGGGTTCTAGGACAGTAAACTAGGCCTGTAAAAACAGTTTACAGAGCAGTTGGGAATGTTTCGTGACAGTGAGGTAATGGTTTGTCTTGGGAAAGTTCGATGACACTGAGGAAATGAAGACCACATTAAGCACGGTTATTGCTGAGAGCAATGGACTAGAGCTTATTCCATAACACTTGGAAGATGCTTATTGCAGTCTAGAGTTGCTCCAAAGGTTGTACGTGAAGGTAGTGTGCAAGCAGAAGTAAAGTGCAGGGGCAGTTTCTGTTCCCCTCTAAAACAGGTCGACTACTGTTAGAGAAATTAGATGCTTATTTTTTAATCATTTCTGCCTGCTTGCAATTGATTGTTTAAGAAACCGTACTTTTGAAATGCATGTAACCGTAAGCAACTTCCGTAGTTGAGTCTGTAAGACTGAGCTACACCTCCTTCTAGGAAATGAGAATATAGGTCAAGCCCAGAAACACAAGTTAACCAATCATGTCCAGAAGAGGTGGCCAAGTCAGCATTTTTAGCATTTTAGGAAAAAGTATATAAAACCTAGGTTAATTATTGTCCATTTAGACAAGCCTGGATAGGCGTCTATCATTCTAATTGCTGTGTATGCAGCCCTATTGCACGGGTCACAGTGGTTAGAACCAATAGACAAATATCCAGTGGATAGGCATCTATCAGGCTAATTGATTTGCACGGGTCACAGTGGTTAGAACCAATAATAGAAAAATATCCAGATGATAGGCATCTATCAGGCTAATTGCTGTGTATGCAGCCCTATTGCACGGGTCACAGTGGTTAGTCACAGTGGTTAGAACCAATAGAAAAATATCCACTGGATCGGCATCTATCAGGCTAATTGCTGTGTATGCAGCCCTATTGCACGGGTCACAGTGGTTAGAACCTATAGACAAATATCCAGTGGATAGGCATCTATCAGAATAATTGCTGTGTATGCAGCCCTATTGCACGGGTCACAGTGGTTAGAACCAATAGAGAAATATGCTTCTTTTTGCTGTAACTTGTCTCCTCGTACGAGTAAATAAACTTCTTAACTTGATCCTGAGTGTGGTCTAAGGTGGATTTCCCTCACAACCACTTACCACTGTTCATCATCTTATCCACCATGCTTTGTAGCTAAATTGACCTGTGTGTTCCCTGCCCCAGTTTGGGGGTATTAGCATACCATTATCCATATTTTTAACTCTCTGGCCATGGCCGGTCCCAAGCCCGTGCTTTGAAAAGAGGAGGGTTGGGTTCTAGGACAGTAAACTAGGCCTGTAAAAACTGTTTACAGAGCAGTTGGGAATGTTTAGTGACAGTGAGGTAATGGTTTGTCTTGGGAAAGTTCGATGACACTGAGGAAATGAAGACCACATTAAGCACGGTTATTGCTGAGAGCAATGGACTAGAGCTTATTCCATAACACTTGGAAGATGCTTATTGCAGTCTAGAGTTGCTCCAAAGGTTGTACGTGAAGGTAGTGTGCAAGCAGAAGTAAAGTGCAGGGGCAGTTTCTGTTCCCCTCTAAAACAGGTCGACTACTGTTAGAGAAATTAGATGCTTATTTTTTAATCATTTCTGCCTGCTTGCAATTGATTGTTTAAGAAACCGTACTTTTGAAATGCATGTAACCGTAAGCAACTTCCGTAGTTGAGTCTGTAAGACTGAGCTACACCTCCTTCTAGGAAATGAGAATATAGGTCAAGCCCAGAAACACAAGTTAACCAATCATGTCCAGAAGAGGTGGCCAAGTCAGCATTTTTAGCATTTTAGGAAAAAGTATATAAAACCTAGGTTAATTATTGTCCAATTAGACAAGCCTGGATAGGCGTCTATATCATTCTAATTGCTGTGTATGCAGCCCTATTGCACGGGTCACAGTGGTTAGAACCAATAGACAAATATCCAGTGGATAGGCATCTATCAGGCTAATTGCTGTGTATGCAGCCCTATTGCACGGGTCACAGTGGTTAGAACCAATAGAAAAATATCCAGTGGATAGGCATCTATCAGGCTAATTGCTGTGTATGCAGCCCTATTGCACGGGTCACAGTGGTTAGAACCAATAGAAAAATATCCCATGATAGGCATCTATCAGGCTAATTGCTGTGTATGCAGCCCTATTGCACGGGTCACAGTGGTTAGAACCAATAGAAAAATATCCAGTGGATAGGCATCTATCAGGCTAATTGCTGTGTATGCAGCCCTATTGCACGGGTCACAGTGGTTAGAACCTATAGACAAATATCCAGTGGATAGGCATCTATCAGACTAATTGCTGTGTATGCAGCCCTATTGCACGGGTCACAGTGGTTAGAACCAATAGAGAAATATGCTTCTTTTTTTGCTGTAACTTGTCTCCTCGTACGAGTAAATAAACTTCTTAACTTGATCCTGAGTGTGGTCTAAGGTGGATTTCCCTCACAACCACTTACCACTGTTCATCATCTTATCCACCATGCTTTGTAGCTAAATTGACCTGTGTGTCCCTGCCCCAGTTTGGGGGGTATTAGCATACATTATCCATATTTTTAACTCTGCCATGGCCGGTCCCAAGCCCGTGCTTTGAAAAGAGGAGGGTTTGGGTTCTAGGACAGTAAACTAGGCCTGTAAAAACTGTTTACAGAGCAGTTGGGAATGTTTAGTGACAGTGAGGTAATGGTTTGTCTTGGGAAAGTTCGATGACACTGAGGAAATGAAGACCACATTAAACACGGTTATTGCTGAGAGCAATGGACTAGATCTTATTCCATAACACTTGGAAGATGCTTATTGCAGTCTAGAGTTGCTCCAAAGGTTGTACGTGAAGGTAGTGTGCAAGCAGAAGTAAAGTGCAGGGGCAGTTTCTGTTCCCCTCTAAAACAGGTCGACTACTGTTAGAGAAATTAGATGCTTATTTTTTTAATCATTTCTGCCTGCTTGCAATTGATTGTTTAAGAAACCGTACTTTTGAAATGCATGTAACCGTAAGCAACTTCTGTAGTTGAGTCTGTATAAGACTGAGCTACACCTCCTTCTAGGAAAATGAGAATATAGGTCAAGCCCAGAAACACAAGTTAACCAATCATGTCCAGAAGAGGTGGCCAAGTCAGCATTTTTAGCATTTTAGGGAAAAAGTATATAAAACCTAGGTTAATTATTGTCCAATTAGACAAGCCTGGATAGGCGTCTATCATTCTAATTGCTGTGTATGCAGCCCTATTGCACGGGTCACAGTGGTTAGAACCAATAGACAAATATCCAGTGGATAGGCATCTATCAGGCTAATTGCTGTGTATGCAGCCCTATTGCACGGGTCACAGTGGTTAGAACCAATAGACAAATATCCAGTGGATAGGCATCTATCAGGCTAATTGCTGTGTATGCAGCCCTATTGCACGGGTCACAGTGGTTAGAACCAATAGAAAAATATCCAGTGGATAGGCATCTATCAGGCTAATTGCTGTGTATGCAGCCCTATTGCACGGGTCACAGTGGTTAGAACCAATAGAAAAATATCCAGTGGATAGGGCATCTATCAGGCTAATTGCTGTGTATGCAGCCCTATTGCACGGGTCACAGTGGTTAGAACCAATAGACAAATATCCAGTGGATATAGGCATCTATCAGGCTAATTGCTGTGTATGCAGCCCTATTGCACACGGGTCACAGTGGTTAGAACCAATAGAAAAATATCCAGTGGATAGGCATCTATCAGGCTAATTGCTGTGTATGCAGCCCTATTGCACGGGTCACAGTGGTTAGAACCAATAGAAAAAATATCCAGTGGATAGGCATCTATCAGGCTAATTGCTGTGTATGCAGCCCTATTGCACGGGTCACAGTGGTTAGAACCAATAGAAAAATATCCAGTGGATAGGCATCTATCAGGCTAATTGCTGTGTATGCAGCCCTATTGCACGGGTCACAGTGGTTAGAACCAATAGACAAATATCCAGTGGATAGGCATCTATCAGGCTAATTGCTGTGTATGCAGCCCCTATTGCACGGGTCACAGTGGTTAGAACCAATAGAAAAATATCCAGATGGATAGGCATCTATCAGGCTAATTGCTGTGTATGCAGCCCTTGCACGGGTCACAGTGGTTAACCAATAGAAAAATATCCAGATGGATAGGCATCTATCAGGCTAATTGCTGTGTATGCAGCCCTATTGCACGGGTCACAGTGGTTAGAACCAATAGAAAAATATCCAGTGGATAGGCATCTATCAGGCTAATTGCTGTGTATGCAGCCCTATTGCACGGGTCACAGTGGTTAGAACCAATAGAAAAATATCCAGTGGATAGGCATCTATCAGGCTAATTGCTGTGTATGCAGCCCTATTGCACGGGTCACAGTGGTTAGAACCAATAGACAAATATCCAGTGGATAGGCATCTATCAGCTAATTGCTGTGTATGCAGCCCCCTATTGCACGGGTCACAGTGGTTAGAACCAATAGACAAATTTCCAGTGGATAGGCATCTATCAGGCTAATTGCTGTGTATGCAGCCCTATTGCACGGGTCACAGTGGTTAGAACCAATAGAAAAATATCCATGATAGGCATCTATCAGGCTAATTGCTGTGTATGCAGCCCTATTGCACGGGTCACAGTGGTTAGAACCAATAGAAAAATATCCAGTGGATAGGCATCTATCAGGCTAATTGCTGTGTATGCAGCCCTATTGCACGGGTCACAGTGGTTTAGAACCAATAGAAAAATATCCAGTGGATAGGCATCTATCAGGCTAATTGCTGTGTATGCAGCCCTATTGCACGGGTCACAGTGGTTAGAAACCAATAGATAGGAAAATTTCCAGTGGATAGGCATCTATCAGGCTAATTGCTGTGTATGCAGCCCTATTGCACGGGTCACAGTGGTTAGAACCAATAGAAAAATATCCAGTGGATAGGCATCTATCAGGCTAATTGCTGTGTATGCAGCCCTATTGCACGGGTCACAGTGGTTAGAACCAATAGAAAAATATCCAGATGATAGGCATCTATCAGGCTAATTTGCTGTGTATGTGTATGCAGCCCTATTGCACGGGTCACAGTGGTTAGAACCAATAGAAAAATATCCAGTGGATAGGCATCTATCAGGCTAATTGCTGTGTATGCAGCCCTATTGCACGGGTCACAGTGGTTAGAACCAATAGAACAAATATCCATATCCAGTGGATAGGCATCTATCAGGCTAATTGCTGTGTATGCAGCCCTATTGCACGGGTCACAGTGGTTAGAACCAATAGAAAAATATCCAGTGATGATAGGCATCTATCAGGCTAATTGCTGTGTATGCAGCCCTATTGCACGGGTCACAGTGGTTAGAACCAATAGAAAAATATCCAGTGGATAGGCATCTATCAGGCTAATTGCTGTGTATGCAGCCCTATTGCACGGGTCACAGTGGTTAGAACCAATAGAAAAATATCCAGTGGATAGGCATCTATCAGGCTAATTGCTGTGTATGCAGCCCTATTGCACGGGTCACAGTGGTTAGAACCAATAGAAAAATATCCAGTGGATAGGCATCTATCAGGCTAATTGCTGTGTATGCAGCCCTATTGCACGGGTCACAGTGGTTAGAACCAATAGACAAATATCCAGTGGATAGGCATCTATCAGGCTAATTGCTGTGTATGTATGCAGCCCTATTGCACGGGTCACAGTGGTTAGAACCAATAGAAAAATATCCAGTGGATAGGCATCTATCAGGCAGGCTAATTGCTGTGTATGCAGCCCTATTGCACGGGTCACAGTGGTTAGAACCAATAGAAAAATATCCAGTGGATAGGCATCTATCAGGCTAATTGCTGTGTATGCAGCCCTATTGCACGGGTCACAGTGGTTAGAACCAATAGAAAAAAATATATCCAGTGGATAGGCATCTATCAGGCTAATTGCTGTGTATGCAGCCCTATTGCACGGGTCACAGTGGTTAGAACCAATAGAAAAATATCCAGTGGATAGGCATCTATCAGGCTAATTGCTGTGTATGCAGCCCTATTGCACGGGTCCAGTGGTTAGAACCAATAGAAAAAATATCCAGTGGATAGGCATCTATCAGGCTAATTGCTGTGTCTGTGCAGCCCTATTGCACGGGTCACAGTGTTAGAACCATAGAGAAAAACCAATAGCTAAACAAATATCCAGTGATAGGCATCTATCATGCTAATTGCTAATTGCTGTGTATGCAGCCCTATTGCACGGGTCACAGTGGTTAGAACCAATAGAAAAATATCCAGTGGATAGGCATCTATCAGGCTAATTGCTGTGTATGCAGCCCTATTGCACGGGTCACAGTGGTTAGAACCAATAGAAAAATATCCAGATGATAGGCATCTATCAGGCTAATTGCTGTGTATGCAGCCCTATTGCACGGGTCACAGTGGTTAGAACCAATAGAAAAATATCCAGATGGATAGGCATCTATCAGGCTAATTGCTGTGTATGCAGCCCTATTGCACGGGTCACAGTGGTTAGAACCAATAGAAAAATATCCAGTGGATAGGCATCTATCAGGCTAATTGCTGTGTATGCAGCCCTATTGCACGGGTCACAGTGGTTAGAACCAATAGACAAATATCCAGTGGATAGGCATCTATCAGGCTAATTGCTGTGTATGCAGCCCTATTGCACGGGTCACAGTGGTTAGAACCAATAGAAAAAATATCCAGATGATAGGCATCTATCAGGCTAATTGCTGTGTATGCAGCCCTATTGCACGGGTCACAGTGGTTAGAACCAATAGAAAAATATCCAGTGGATAGGCATCTATCAGGCTAATTGCTGTGTATGCAGCCCTATTGCACGGGTCACAGTGGTTAGAACCAATAGACAAATATCCAGTGGATAGGCATCTATCAGGCTAATTGCTGTGTATGCAGCCCTATTGCACGGGTCACAGTGGTTTATAGACAATAGAAAAATATCCAGTGGATAGGCATCTATCATCAGGCTAATTGCTGTGTATGCAGCCCTATTGCACGGGTCACAGTGGTTCACAGTGGTTCGAAACCAATAGAAAAATATCCAGTGGATAGGCAGGCATCTATCAGGCTAATTGCTGTGTATGCAGCCCTATTGCACGGGTCACAGTGGTTAGAACCAATAATAACAAATATCCAGTGGATAGGCATCTATCAGGCTAATTGCTGTGTATGCAGCCCTATTGCGGGTCACAGTGGTTAGAACCAATAGACAAATTTCCAGTGGATAGGCATCTATCAGGCTAATTGCTGTGTATGCAGCCCTATTGCGGGGGTCACAGTGGTTAGGTCATTAGAACCAATAGAAAATATCCACAGATGATAGGCATCTATCAGGCTAAATTGCTGTGTATGCAGCCCTATTGCACGGGTCACAGTGGTTAGAACCATATAAAAATATCCAGATGATAGGCATCTATCAGGCTAATTGCTGTGTATGCAGCCCTATTGCACGGGTCACAGTTTAGAACCAATAGAAAAATATCCAGTGGATAGGCATCTATCAGGCTAATTGCTGTGTATGCAGCCCTATTGCACGGGTCACAGTGGTTAGAACCAATAGAACAAATATCCAGTGGATAGGCATCTATCAGGCTAATTGCTGTGTATGCAGCCCTATTGCACGGGTCACAGTGGTTAGAACCAATAGAAAAATATCCAGTGGATAGGCATCTATCAGGCTAATTGCTGTGTATGCAGCCCTATTGCGGGTCACAGTGGTTAGAACCAATAGACAAATATCCAGTGGATAGGCATCTATCAGGCTAATTGCTGTGTATGCAGCCCTATTGCACGGGTCACAGTGGTTAGAACCAATATAGAAAATATCCAGTGGATAGGCATCTATCAGGCTAATTGCTGTGTATGCAGCCCTATTGCACGGGTCACAGTGGTTAGAACCAATAGACAAATATCCAGTGGATAGGCATCTATCAGGCTAATTGCTGTGTATGCAGCCCTATTGCACGGGTCACAGTGGTTAGAACCAATAGAAAAATATCCAGTGGATAGGCATCTATCAGGCTAATTGCTGTGTATGCAGCCCTATTGCACGGGTCACAGTGGTTAGAACCAATAGAAAAATATCCAGTGGATAGGCATCTATCAGGCTAATTGCTGTGTATGCAGCCCTATTGCACGGGTCACAGTGGTTAGAACCAATAGAGAAAAATATCCAGTGGATAGGCATCTATCAGGCTAATTGCTGTGTATGCAGCCCTATTTTATTGCACGGGTGGTTAGAACAGTGGTTAGAACCAATAGGAAAATATCCAGTGGATAGGCATCTATCAGGCTAATTGCTGTGTATGCAGCCCTATTGCACGGGTCACAGTGGTTAGAAACCAATAAAAAATATCCAGTTTGATAGGCATCTATCAGGCTAATTGCTGTGTATGCAGCCACTTGTTATTGCACGGGTCACAGTGGTTGATTCCAAAAATAGAAAAGTTATTATCCAGTGCATGTATAGGCATCAGTTATCAGGCTAATTGCTGTGGCTAAATGCATCTATTGCACGGGTCACAGTGGTTAGAACCATATAGACAAATATCCAGTGGATAGGCATCTCTATCAGGCTAATTGCTGTGTATGCAGCCCTATTGCACGGGTCACAGTGGTTAGAACCAATAGAAACAAAATCCAGTGGATAGGCATCTATCAGGCTAATTGCTGTGTATGCAGCCCTATTGCACACGGGTCACACAGTGGTTAGAACCAATAGACAAATATCCAGTGGATAGGCATCTATCAGGCTAAATTGCTGTGTATGCAGCCCTATTGCACGGGTCACAGTGGTTAGAACCAATAGAAAATATCCAGTGGATAGGCATCTATCAGGCTAATTGCTGTGTATGCAGCCCTATTGCACGGGTCACAGTGGTTAGAACCAATAGAAAAATATCCAGTGGATAGGCATCTATCAGGCTAATTGCTGTGTATGCAGCCCTATTGCACGGGTCACAGTGGTTAGAACCAAGAGACAAATATCCAGTGGATAGGCATCTATCATCAGGCTAATTGCTGTGTATGCAGCCCTATTGCACGGGTCACAGTGGTTAGAACCATATAGAAAAATATCCAGTGGATAGGCATCTATCAGGCTAATTGCTGTGTATGCAGCCCTATTGCACGGGTCACAGTGGTTAGAACCAATAGAAAAATATCCATCCAGATGATAGGCATCTATCAGGCTAATTGCTGTGTATGCAGCCCTATTGCACGGGTCACAGTGGTTAGAACCAATAGAAAAATATCCACTGGATCGGCATCTATCAGGCTAATTGCTGTGTATGCAGCCCTATTGCACGGGTCACAGTGGTTAGAACCTATAGACAAATATCCAGTGGATAGGCATCTATCAGAATAATTGCTGTGTATGCAGCCCTATTGCACGGGTCACAGTGGTTAGAACCAATAGAGAAATATGCTTCTTTTTGCTGTAACTTGTCTCCTCGTACGAGTAAATAAACTTCTTAACTTGATCCTGAGGTGGTCTAAGGTGGATTTCCCTCACAACCACTTACCACTGTTCATCATCTTATCCACCATGCTTTGTAGCTAAATTGACCTGTGTGTTCCCTGCCCCAGTTTGGGGGTATTAGCATACATTATCCATATTTTTAACTCTGCCATGGCCGGTCCCAAGCCCGTGCTTTGAAAAGAGGAGGGTTGGGTTCTAGGACAGTAAACTAGGCCTGTAAAAACTGTTTACAGAGCAGTTGGGAATGTTTAGTGACAGTGAGGTAATGGTTTGTCTGGGAAAGTTCGATGACACTGAGGAAATGAAGACCACATTAAACACGGTTATTGCTGAGAGCAATGGACTAGATCTTATTCCATAACACTTGGAAGATGCTTATTGCAGTCTAGAGTTGCTCCAAAGGTTGTACGTGAAGGTAGTGTGCAAGCAGAAGTAAAGTGCAGGGGCAGTTTCTGTTCCCCTCTAAAACAGGTCGACTACTGTTAGAGAAATAATTAGATGCTTATTTTTTAATCATTTCTGCCTGCTTGCAATTGATTGTTTAAGAAACCGTACTTTTGAAATGCATGTAACCGTAAGCAACTTCTGTAGTTGAGTCTGTAAGACTGAGCTACACCTCCTTCTAGGAAATGAGAATATAGGTCAAGCCCAGAAACACAAGTTAACCAATCATGTCCAGAAGAGGTGGCCAAGTCAGCATTTTTAGCATTTTAGGAAAAAGTATATAAAACCTAGGTTAATTATTGTCCAATTAGACAAGCCTGGATAGGCGTCTATCATTCTAATTGCTGTGTATGCAGCCCTATTGCACGGGTCACAGTGGTTAGAACCAATAGACAAATATCCAGTGGATAGGCATCTATCAGGCTAATTGCTGTGTATGCAGCCCTATTGCACGGGTCACAGTGGTTAGAACCAATAGAAAAATATCCAGTGGATAGGCATCTATCAGGCTAATTGCTGTGTATGCAGCCTATTGCACGGGTCACAGTGCACAGTGGGTCACAGTGGTTAGAACGGGTCACAGTATAGAACCAATAAATATCCAGTGGATAGGCATCTATCAGGCTAATTGCTGTGTATGCAGCCCTATTGCACGGGTCACAGTGGTTAGAACCAATAGACAAATATCCAGTGGATAGGCATCTATCAGGCTAATTGCTGTGTATGCAGCCCTATTGCACGGGTCACAGTGGTTAGAACCAATAGAGAAAATGCTTCCTTTTTGATAGGTAACATCTATCTCCTCATTGCTGTGTAAATGCAGCCCTATTGCACGGGTCACAGTGGTTAGAACTCATAGACAAAACATTCCAGTGGATAGGCATCTATATCTAAACATTGCTGTTATGCAGCCCTATTTATACGGGTCACAGTTTAACTCACCTGGTTTCCAATGAATATTATCTATCATGAGTGAGGTCTAATTCACCTGTTTCTCTGTGCCCTTTGCACGGGTTCACAGTGGTTAGAACCATACTCCAAAATGTCCCCCAGTGGATATATCTATCAATCTAATTGCTGTGTAAAATCTGGTTTACTCTACGGGTCCAATCCTCCACAGTGGTTAGAACCTTTTCTTCCAGAACCTGGGATAGGGCATTCTATCAAACTAATTGAGTGTGCATGCAGGTGCTATTGCTAATTCCCGGGTCACAGTGGTTAGGAACCAATAGACTTTTATATCCATGATAGGCATCCCTTATCAGGCTTTCTGTGTTGCAAGTTTAATTGCACGGGTCACAGTGGTTAGAACCAGTAGAAAAAACCAGATAATAGGCATCTATTCAGGCTAATTGCTGTGTATGCTGGCCCTATTGCACGGGTCACAGTCCTCTTAGAACACTTAGTAACAAATCATAACCTATTCTAGGCTTTTTATTCCGTCCATATACATTTTATTATCATGCATTCCTAAGTCTGTGTATGCAGGCCCTAGTTTGCATTGGGTCACAGTGGTTAGATAATAGACAAATATATCCAATTTGGATAGGCATCTATCAGGTCTAATTGCTGTGTATGCAGCCCTATTGCACGGGTCACAGTGGTTAGAACCAATAGACAAATTATCCAGTGGATAGGCATCTATCATAAGGCTAATTGCTGTGTATGCAGCCCTATTGCACGGGTCACAGTTTTAGAACCAATAGATTCAAAATATCCAGTGGATAGGCATCTATCAGGCTAATTGCTGTGTATGCAGCCCTATTGCACGGGTCACAGTGGTTAGAACCAATAGAAAAATATCCAGTGGATAGCATCATCTATCAGGCTAATTGCTGTGTATGCAGCCCTATTGCACGGGTCACAGTGGTTAGAACCAATAGAAAAATATCCAGTGGATAGGCATCTATCAGGCTAATTGCTGTGTATTCCTTTTATGCATGGTAATTGCATTTCCAGTAGAACCAATATAAAATATCCAGTGGATAGGCATCTATCACCAGCTAATTGTGTGTATGCAGCCCTATTGCACGGGTCACAGTGGTTAGAACCAATAGACAAAAATATCCAGTGGATAGGCATCTATCAGGCTAATTGCTGTGTATGCAGCCCTATTGCACGGGTCACAGTGGTTAGAACCAATAGACAAATTAGGCCTGTATGATAGGCATCTATCAGGCTAATTGCTGTGTATGCAGCCCTATTGCACGGGTCACAGTGGTTAGAACCTTGGAAAAATATCCAGTGGATAGGGAAATGAAGCTAATTGCTGTGTATGCAGCCCTATTGCACGGGTCACAGTGGTTAGAACCAATAGACAAATTCCAGTGGATAGGCATCTATCAGCTAATTGCTGTGTATGCAGCCCTATTGCACGGGTCACAGTGGTTAGAACCAATAGAAAATTATCCAGTGGATAGGCATCTATCAGAGAAATTAGATGTTATATTCACAGTGGTTAGAACCAATAGAAAAATATTTAATCTAATTTGCATGCAGCCCTATTGCACGGGTCACAGTGGTTAGAACCAATAGAAAAAATCCAGTGGATAGGCATCTATCAGGCTAATTGCTGTGTATGCAGCCCTATTGCACGGGTCACAGTGGTTAGAACCAATAGAAAAATATCCAGTGGATAGGCATCTATCAGCTTTTTGCTGTGTATGCAGCCCTATTGCACGGGTCACAGTGGTTAGAACCAATAGAAAAAATTCCAGTGGATAGGCATCTATCAGGCTAATTGCTGTGTATGCAGCCCTATTGCACGGGTCACAGTGGTTAGAACCAATAGACAAATATCCAGTGGATAGGCATCTATCAGGCTAATTGCTGTGTATGCAGCCCTATTGCACGGGTCACAGTGGTTAGAACCAATAGACAAATATCCAGTGGATAGGCATCTATCAGGCTAATTGCTGTGTATGCAGCCCTATTGCACGGGTCACAGTGGTTAGAACCAATAGAAAAATATCCAGATGATAGGCATCTATCAGGCTAATTGCTGTGTATGCAGCCCTATTGCACGGGTCACAGTGGTTAGAACCAATAGAAAAATATCCAGTGGATAGGCATCTATCAGGCTAATTGCTGTGTATGCAGCCCTATTGCACGGGTCACAGTGGTTAGAACCAATAGACAAATATCCAGTGGATAGGCATCTATCAGACTAATTGCTGTGTATGCAGCCCTATTGCACGGGTCACAGTGGTTAGAACCAATAGAGAAATATGCTTCTTTTTGCTGTAACTTGTCTAAAACTGTTTACAGAGCAGTTGGGAATGTTTAGTGACAGTGAGGTAATGTGTTTGTCTTGGGAAAAGTTCGATGACACTGAGGAAATGAAGACCACATTAAACACGGTTATTGCTGAGAGCAATGGACTAGAGCTTATTCCATAACACTTGGAAGATGCTTATTGCAGTATCTAGAGTTTGCTCCAAAGGTTTGTACGTGAAGGTAGTGTGCAAGCAGAAGTAAAGTGCAGGGGCAGTTTCTGTTCCCCTCTAAAACAGGTCGACTACTGTTAGAGAAATTAAGATGCTTATTTTTTAATCATTTC
>CATNWA010002685.1:0-2500 GCA_951230385.1 Staurois parvus
GAATGGAAAGGAAAAGGATAGGAAAGATAAGGAAAAAAAAAAGGAGGAAAGGAAAGAAATTTAGTGGAGGGGACATTAAGAAAGGAAAAAAGGGAGTGGGAAGAGTGGAGAGAAGGTGAGTGAAGGAAAGGAAAGGAAAGGAAAGGGAAGGGAAAGGAAAGGAAAAAGAAAGAAAAAGAAAGGAAAGGAGTGGGGGGAGGGAAGGAAAGGAAAAAAAGAAGATAGAAGGAGAGTGTGAGGGATGGGAAAGGAAAGGAAAGGTAAAGAAAGAAGGGGGAGTATGTATGGGGAAGAAAGGAAATGAAAGTAGTGGAGGGTAGGAAAGGAAGTTGAAAGGAAAGGGAAAAGAACAAAAGGACGGGGGGGGAGGGGGGAGAAAAGGGGGGAGGAAAGGGAGGGGGGAGGAGGGAATGGGGGAGAGGAGGAGGAGGAGGGGAATGGAAAGGATCGGGGGGGGGAAAGGAAAGGGGGGAGGGGGAGGAGGGGGGGGGGAGGGGGTAGTTGTGGAGGGGGGGGTGGGGGGGGAAAAAAAAAAAAAAAAGGAAAGGAAAGGAGGGGGGGGGAGGGGGGGGGGAAAAAAAAAAAGAAGAGAGGATGAAAGTGTGAGGGAGGGGAGGGAAAGGAAGGGAGGTGGAGGGGGGGGGGGGGGGGGGAAGGGGGGGAAGGGGGGGGGGAGGATAAAGGAGGAGTGGAGGAGAGTGGGGGGGGGGGGAAAGGGAAAGGAAAGGAAAAAAGGAAAAGGAAAGGAAAGGGGGGAAAAAAAGGAGAGTAGGGGGGGGGGGGGGGGGGGGGGGGAAAAGGAGGAGAGGGAGGGGAGGGGGAGGGAGGAAAGGGGGGGGGGGGGGGGGAGTATAGGGGACTTTAGAAAAGGAAAAAGGGGAGGAGGGAGGAGTGTGGGGGGAGGGGGGGAAAAGGAAAGGGGGGGGGGGGGGGGGGGGGGGGGGAGGGGGAAAAAAGGGGGGGAGGGAGGGGGGGGGGGGGGGGGGAAAGGAAAGGAAAGGAAAGGAAAGGAAAAAAAGAAAGAAGGGGGGGTAGTAAAGGAATAAAAGGATTGGGGGGAGGTGAGGGGGGGGGGAAAGGGGGGAAAGGGGGGGGGAAGGAAGGGAAAGGGGGGGGGGGGGGGGGAGGAAAGGAAAAAAAAATAGGGGTGGGAGGAGTGGGGGGGAAAGGGGGAAAATAAAGGGGGGGGGAGGAGTGGGGGGAGGGAGGGGGGGAAAGGAAAAAAAGAGGAGGGGGGGAGAAGAATGTGAGGGGGGGGGGGGGAAAATAAAGGAAGGGGGAAAGGAAAAGGGGGGGGGGGGGGAAAGGAAAGGAAAAAAAAGGGGGGAGGGGGGGGGGGGGGGGGGGAAAGGGGGGGAAAGGAAAGGGGGGAGGGGAGGGGGGAGGGGGGGGGGGAGGGGAAGGGGGGAAAAAGGAAAGGAAAGGGGGGGGGGGGGGGGGGGGGAGGGGGGGGGGGGGGGGGGAGGGGGGGGGGGAAAGGGGGGGGGGGAAAGGGGGGAGGAGGAAAAAAGGAAAAGGGGGGGAGGAAGGGGGGGGGGGGGGGAATTTAGGGGGGGAACATTAAGAAAGGAAAAGGAGGAGGGGAGAAGAGGGGGGGGAAGGAAAGGAAAGGGGGGGGGGGAAAAAAAGGAAAGGAAAGAAAGGGGAAAGGAAAGGAAGTGGGGGGGGGGAAAGGAAGGGGGGAAAAAAGGGGGGAGAGAGGAGGGAGGGGGAGGGAGGAAAGGAAAGGAAGGGTAAAGAAAGGGGGGGGGGGGGGGGAAAGGAAAAAAAAAGGAGTGGAAAAGAGTGGGAGGGGAAAGAAAGGAAAAGGGAAAGTAGGGGAGGAAGGAAGGAAAGGAAAGGGGGAAAGGAAAGGAAAAGGGGGAAACAAAAGGAAGGAAAGGGGGGGGAAAGGGGAGGAGGAAAAGGGGGGGGGAAGGAGGGGGGAGGAGGAGTGAGAGGAGGAAAGGAAAGGAATGGAAAGGATCGGGGGAGGGAAAGGAAAGGGGGGGGAGGAAGGGGGGGGGGGGGGGGGGAAAAGGAAAAAAAGGTAGTTGTGGAGGATAGGGGGAGGGGGGGAGGGGGGAAAAAAAAAAAAAAGGAAAGGAAAGGGGGGGGGGGGGGGGAGGAAGGGGGGAAAAAGGGGGGGGGGAGAGAGGATGTGTGTGAGGGAGGATAGGAAAGGAAAGGGGGGGGGAGGGGGGGAGGGGGGGGGGGAACGGTAGGAAATTAATAAGAGGAGTGGAGGAGGGGGGGGGGGGGGGGGGGGGAGAGGGGGGGAAGGGGGGGGGAAAGGAAAGGGAAAAGGAAAAAAATGGGGGGGAAAGGAAAGGAAAACAAAGGAAAGGAATGAGTAGAGGGGAGGGGGGGGGGGGGGGGGGGGGGGGGGGGGGGGGGGGAAAAGGGGGGGGGGGGGGGGGGGGGGGGAAAGGAGGAAAGAAAAGGAAAGGGGGGGGGTATAGGGGACTTTAGGGGGGGGGGGGGAGGAGGGGGGGGGTGAGGGAAGGAAAGGAAGGAAAGG
>CATNWA010002685.1:12500-48040 GCA_951230385.1 Staurois parvus
GGGGGGGGGGGGGGGGGGGGGAGGGTGTAGGGAATGAAAGAAGGGGGGAGGGAAAAAAGGGAAGGGGGATGAAGAAGGGAAGAAAGGGTGGAGGGGAAGGGGGGGGGAAGGGGGGGGAAGGGAAGGGAAGGGAGGGAGAGAAGGGAGGGGGGAGGAAAAGAGAATAGAGAAGAATAGAAGGGGGGGGGGGGGGAAGAAAAAAAGAGGGGGGAGGGAAGGGAGGGGGGAGATGGGGGAGGGGGGAAGGGGGGAAAGGGGGGGGGGGGGATAAAGGGGGGGGAGAGGGGGAGGGGGGAGGGATTGGGGGGGAGGGGTAGGAGGGGGGGGAGGGGGGGGGAGGGAGGAGGGAAGGGAGGGGGGGGGGGGGGAAAGGACGGGGAAGGGGAGGGGATTAGGAGAAGGAAAAAGGGGGAAGGAGGAAGGGGAGGGGGGGGTGGGGGGGGGGAGGGGGGGGGGTGGGGGGAAGGGGGGTTTGGGGGGGGGGGGGAATAGAAAGTAGGGGGGGGAGGAGGGGGGAGAGGGTAGTGAAAAGGGGGGGAAGGGAAGGGAGGAGGGGGGGGAAAGATATGAGGGGTTAGAAGGAGAAAGGAGGGGGGAAGGGAGGGTAGGGTGGGGAAGGGGGGGAAAGAGGGGGGGGGGGGAGGAAAAGGGGGGGTAGGGAAGGAAGGGATTGAGTGGGGGAATAGGGGGGGGGGAAGGGGAGTAAGGGGGAAGTAGAGGGTGGATAGGGGGGGGGTAGGGGGAAAAGGGGGGGGGGGGGAGGGGGGGGGGGGGGGGGGGGGGGGAGTGGGAAAGGGGAGGGGGGGATGGGGGTGGGGGGGGGGGGGGGGGGGGGGGTGGGGGAGGGGTAAGGGAGGGGAGGGGGGGGAGGGGGGGGGGAGAGGGGTGGGGGGGGGGGGGGGGGGGGGGGGGGAAAGGGGAGGGGGGGGGGGGGATGGGGAGGGGGGGGGGAAGGGGAGGGCGGGTCGGGGGGGGGGAGGGGGGAGGGGGGGGGGTGTGGGGGGGGGGGGAGGGGGGGGGGGGGGGGGAAGGGGGGATGGGTGGGGGGTGGGAGAGGGGGGGGTAGGGGAGGGGGGAGGACAAAAAGGGGGGGGGAGGGGGGGGGGTGAAGGGGGAGGGGGGGGGTGGGGGAAGGGGGGGGAAGGGGGGGGGGGGGAGGGGGGGGGAAAGGGAGGGGGGGGGGAAAAACAAAAAAAAGGGAGGGGGGGGGGGGGGGGGGGGGGGGTGGGGGAGGGGGTGAAGGGGATGGGGGGGGGGATAGAGGGGGGGGATGGGAGGGGGGGGGGGGGGGGAAAGGGGGGGGGGGGGGGGAGGGGAGAGGGAGGGGGGGGGGGGGTGGGGGGGGAAGGAGAGGGGAGAGGGGGGGGAGGGGGGGGGAGGGAGAGGGGGAGGGGGAAGGGAGGGGGGGGGGGGAGGTTGGGGGGGTGGGGGGGGAAATGGGGGAAGGGAGGGGAAGGGGGGGGGGGGGGGGGGGGGGGGGGGTGGGGGGGGGGGGGGGGGGGGGGGGGGGGGGAGGGGGTGGGGAGGGAAGGGGGGGAGGGGGGGGAGGGAGGGGGAAGGAAAATGGGAGGGGGGGAAAGGGAGGGGGGGACGGGGGGAGGGGGGGGGGGGGGGGGGGGTGGGGGGGGGGGGTGGGAGGGGAGGGGGGGGGGGGGGGGGAGGGGGGGGGGGGAGGAGGTAAAGCAGGATAGGGAGGGAAGAGGGGGAGTGGGGGGGGTGGGGGGGGGGGAGGGAGGGTAATAGGGGGGTGGGGGGGGAGAGGGGGGGGGGGGGGGGTGGGGGGGAGGGGAAGGGGGGGGGAAGTGGGGGGGGGGGGAGGGGGGGATAGGAGGAAGGGGGGGGGGGGGGGGAGGGGGGTGGGGGGAGGGGGGAGGGGTGGGCAGGGGGGGGGGGGGGGGGGGGGGGTGGGGGGGGGGTGGGGGGGGGTGGGGGGGGGGGGTGGGGGAGGGGGGGGGGGGAAGGGGGGGGGGGGAAGCGTGGGGGGGGGGGAGGGGGGTAAGGGGGTGGGGGAGGGGCGGAAGGGAAGGGACTGGGGGGAGGGGGGGGGAGGGATAAGGGGGGGGGGGGGGGGGATATGGGGGAGGGGGGAGGGGGGGGGGGGGGGGGGAAGTGGGATGAAAGAAAGGAGACGGGAAGGGGGGGGGTGGAAAGAAAGGGCAAGGGGGGGGGGGGGAAGGGGGAAGGGAGAAAATAGTAATGGGGTGGGGGGATAAGTAGGGAAGGAGGGGGAGGGGGAGGGGGGGAGGGGAATAGGGGGGGGGGGAGAAGGGGGTGGGGGGGAGGAGGGGGGTAGGGTGGGAAGGGGGGGGGGGGGGAGGAGTGGGGGAAGTGGAGGGAGGAGGGCGGGGGAAGGGGGGGGGGGAAGAGGGAGGGGGAAGGGAGTTTTTAGGTGGATTAGAAGGGGGACGAGGTGAAAGTGGAGATACGGGAGAAAAAGTAGGAGGGGAAAGGGGAGGATAGGGGAGGGTGGGGGAAGGAGATGGGGAGGGGAGAGAGGGTGGGGGGTTGGAGGGGAGGTGGGGGGTTGGAAGGGAGGGGTGGGGAGAAGGGGGAAAGTGGAAGAGGAGGGAGATAGGGGAGGGGGAGGGTTTGGGGTGGGGGGTGGGGGGGGAGGGAAGGTGGGGGGGGGAAGGGGGGGGGGAGTGAGGGGTTGATGGAGGGGGGGTGGGGGGGGGGGGAGAAGGGGGTGGGAGGGGGGGGGGGAGGGGGAAAGGGAGGGGGGGTGGAGGGAGAAAGGAAGGGTGTGGGGAGGGGAAGGGCGTGGGATGAGGGGGGGGAAGAGAGGGGGGGGGAAGGGAGGGGAAGTGAGAAGGGGGGGAGGATGAGTGAGGTACCGGGCTCGAAGAAATGAGGTAAAGGGTATGAGGGGGGAAGATTAGTGGGGACTTTGCGGGGAGGTGAAGATCAAGGGGAAGGGGGATGGTGGGGGGGGAGGGGGAGGGGGGAGGAAGGGGAGGGAGGGAAAGGAGCAAGTGAAAGGGGACACGGATAGGGTAGGGGGAGGTTGCAGAGAGAGGGGAGACTGAAGGGGGCCGGGGGGGGGAGGGGGAGTAGGCAAAGGGTGGGAAGGGAGAGGAAGGGAGGGGGAGGGGAGGGGATAAGGGGGGGGAAGGAGGGGTGTGGGGGGGGGGACCCAGGGCGCGGGAAAGGGTGGAGGGGGGGCAGGGGGGGGGAAGGGGATTCAGCGTATAAAGGGGGGGGAGGGGGGGGGGGGGGGGTAGAGGAGAAGGGAATGAGGGAAGGGGGGCAAGGAGCCGTAGGTGGGGACGAAAAGACTAGGGGGAATGGGAGGGGGGAGAGGGCTGGGGGCGGGGAAGAAATATTCAGCGGAGGTCCGGACGCGGGGGGGAGGGGGGGAAAGGGGGGAGGGGGGGGGGAAGGGGGGGGAGCATGTCGGGGGAGATTAAGAAGAGGGGGGTAAGGGAAGGAAAAAAGCAGGGGGGGAGGGGGAATGGGGGCGGAGAGGGGGAAAGAATGGTCAAAGGGAGGGAGCGGGTTGGGACGAAGGAAAGGGGAAGGGGAGGAGCATAGGAGCGGAAAAGTACGGGGGTGGGGAGGGAAGGGGAAGAGGAAATGAAGGGGACGTGGGAGGGGGAGGGGGTTGAGGAGAAGAATGGAGGACGGGGGGGGGGAGAAGGGGGGAAGGGGAGTTTGGGACAAGGAGGGGGGGAAGGGGATGGCCTTAGGGAAGGGCGAAAGGGATAGAGAAGAACGGAGAGGGGGGAAGGGGGGAGGGGGGAGGGGGAGAAAAGGAGTAAGGTGGGAAGGGGAAGAAAAGGGGATGGGGGGGCCAGGGGGGAAGGAGGGGTGAGGGAGGGAGGGGCGATGAGGGGTTTAGGGAACAGGTGGGAGGGAGTCGAAGGCCGGGGAGATGGGGCAGGTGACGATGAGCAAAGAAAGAGGGGGGATAAGGGGGGGGAGAGAGGAGGGAGGCAAGGAGTAGGGGGGGAGGGGAGGTGGGGGAAGGGAAGGAAGGGAAGGGAAGTACGGGCTGTCGGAGGGGGTGGGAAAAAGGGGAAGGGGAAGGGGGAAGGGTGGCGCAAGTCGAGAAGCATCAAGAACGAGGGGAGGTAAGGGGGTGAGGAGCGGGGAGGGGGACCCTAATTGGGGGAGGGGGGGGGGTGGTGGGGGAGGGGATGTGGGGAAAGGGGGGGGAAAAGGGGGGGGGGGGGGGGAGGGAGACGGGAAGGGAATGAGGGACAGGAAGAAGGGAGGGGGGGGGCGCAGAAGGATAGTGGATTGGAGGGGGGTAATGGGGACTGAAAGAAGCTGGGACGGGGGGGGGGGAATGGGGGGGGAAGTGAGCGAGATGGAAGGGAAGGGGGAAGGATAAGGAGAAGAGTAAAGAAGGCCTGGGTGGGTGAGGGGAGAGGGTCAAGGGGTGGGACGCGGGCAGGAAGGGGGGGGAGTAGGGGGAAGGGAGGGAGGAATGCCTTAGGGGGGGGGGTACCAGGGGGGTTGAAGGGATGAAGCGAGTGGGGAAGAGTGGTATTGATAAGTAGGAGGGGGAGGGGGGAGTGAGGGGAACCTTGGGGGGGGGGGGAAATAAAGATGGGGAGGGGGGGTGAGCGAAGGGAAGGGGAGGCAACCCCCTCCAGAGGGGGAGCGGAGGAGGAGGGGAGGGGAAGGGGAGGGAGGGGGGGGGGGAGGGGTAGGGGGAGGGGCGGGGGGGGGGAAGGGGCGGGGTGAGGGGGGGGGGGACAAGCAAGTGGGGGGGATAGGGAGGGGATTGGGAGATCAGATGTTCGGGGATACCGGATTAGGTGGGAGGGGGAGGGGGGGAGAAGGGGGCGGGCAAGGAGTGAGGGGGGGGGGAAGGGGGGATGGAGACAGTGTAGGGGGGGAAGGAGAGGGGACTGGGGAGGAGGGGATGAGGGAACGGGCAGGCGGGGGAAATAAGAGGGGAATGAGGGGGGGAGAGGAGGGGGGTGCGGGGGGGAGGGAGTAAAAGAGGGGCAAACGATAAGAAGGGGAAGGGGGGGGGGAGGGGGATACTGGGAGGGGAAAGGGAAGGGAAGGTTGCACGGGGGGGGGCAGGGGCAGGACTTAGGGGGCGGTGGGGGAGCAGAGGGGGGCGCGGAGGGGGGGACGGAAAAGGGGGTGAGAGGGAGGGGATCGGGGGGGAAGGGACCGGGTAGGGGGGGAACGGTGGGGTGAAATGGAGGGGAGGGGGAGTAGAGAGACGGGGGGAAGGGGGGGAGAGGGGTGAGGGCAGGGAGGGGGAGGAATTCGGTGGAGGGATAAAAGGGTGACGGGGAGGGAGTGGATAGGAGTCGGGGGGGAAAGGGGGGGCATGTGGACGAGGGGGGGGAGGACAGGGGAAGGGCTCGGGAGATATGAAGGAGGGGGAGGAAGGGGGAGAAGTGGAGGATGGGGGAGTGATAGGGAGGGGAGGGGGGGGGGGGTGGGCGGCGGACGTTGAAAGGGGAAGGAGGGGGGGGGGAGGAGGCGGGGGGGTAGGGGGAGGGGGGAGGGGTGAATAAGAGGGGATCGAGGAAGGGCGTCGGAGCCACGAAAGGAGGGGGGGGGCATGGAGGATAAGAATTCTCACGAGGCCGAGAGGGGAGTAGATGGGAAGGGAAGGGTCGGGAGGGAAGTGAAGGGAAGGGTGGTAGGGGAAAAGGGGGGAGAGGGAGAGAGGCACCGGGGGGGGTGAGTGGAAGTTCTGGAAGGCGGGGGAAAGGAAGGGGGAGGGTGCCGCTGGAGATAAGGGTAAGTGTGGGAGCCCGATCGAGGGTATCCTTGAGAGGCGCGGGGGTGTGGGGGGGGATGCGAGGACGGGGAGAAAAGGTAAAGGGGGAGAGGGAAGGGGGGGGGAAGGGGGTGGGAAACGAGGGGAGAGAGGTGGGCGGAGTGGATCGAAGGGGGAGGAAAGCCGGCGTAAGAGATAGGGGTGTGGGGGGGGGAGGAATAGAGTGGGAGGCGGTGAAGAGAAGGGGGGGACGGAATGGAGCAAGGGGGGGCGAGAAGGAGAAAAGGGGGGAGGTGGGGGGTGGAGAAGAGGGGGGGGAGGGGAACTGGGAAGGGGGTAGGAGGGGCGGGGGGTACCGCCAAGTAGGGATGGAATAAGGACGAAGACAGGAGGGGAAGGGGAAACGTCCCCGGGGGGATAGGCTGGAGTATAAGGGGAGGGAGTTCAAGGGGGGGGGAGGGGAGAGGGGAGATTTGAGAGAAGAGTCACCGGGGGGGGAAGGGATGGCGGCGGCACAGCAAGGGAGGGCAGGGGGAGGTAAGGGTAGGGAAGGGGGAGGGAGGGGGTGGGTGGAATGGACGGGCTACGAGGGGGTCCCGAAGGGGCATAGGGGAAAGGGGGAGATCTAGAGGGATCGGGGCGAGGGGGTCGGGGAAGAAGAGGACAAGGGAGAGAAGGAGGGGGGGCTGGGGGGGGTGGGGATGGGGGAAACTCCTAGCGGGGAGGGAAGTGAGAACTTGAGGGGGTGGGGGAGGATAGTGGCGGGTACTATGGGGGGATGTAGAATTGGGCAAGGGGGATGGGAAGGGGAAGGGGGGGAGGGAGGGAGGTAAACACGAAGAGTGAGGGGAGCGGGGTAGAGGTGGGGATCGGGGGTGTGGACGGCGGGGGGTAAAAGAGAGGGGAAGGGGAGGGAAGGGAGACTGGGTGGACTGCGGGAGGGCATGAGGAACAGGGCAAGGAGAGGGGGAGGGGGGGGGAAGCAGGAGGGAACAGATGGGGGGGGGCGGGCGCGAGAGGAAGGTAGGGGAGGCCGGAAATAAAAGGAGAATAAAGAGGGGGGAGGGGGGCGGGGGGGGATAGGAGGGAAACGGGGAATACCATGTAGGGACGAGAATAAAGGGGTGGGGGGAACGGAGGGAAGTGAAAGGAAAGGGCACGAAGAGGGGAGGAGAAGGGGGGCGAGGAACAGGAGGAAGGACGGGGAAGCGAGAACGCGGACGGGGGGGCATCGAGAGAAAGTCAACATTGGGGGGTGGGGCAGGCAGGGGTAGGGGGGAGACAGGGGAATGGAAAAGGGAAGGAGGGCAGGAAGCAGAAGAGGGGAACGGGGGGAGGGGGGACGGGGGTGGGATCAATAAAGGCGGGAAAGGCAAAGGAGGGAGCAAGGGGACAGGGTATGGGGATAGAATAGAGTGACGCGTAAGGAGGGGGGAAGGGGAGGGGGGGTTGCGGGGGGGGACTAACAGGGGGGGAGGAGGCAGGCGAAGATTCGGGGAGCGGAAAAGAAGCGGAGGGGAGGGTAAAAGGGGGGGAAGAGAAGGGGGGGTCGATGGGAGGGGGGCAGGGGGAGGGGCCGTGACATCGGGGCTCGGCTGGCGGGGGGTGGGAAGGGAGGGCAGAGGGAGGGGAGAGAGGGGAAATGAAGTGCGGGTAAAGGCCGGGGGAGAGGGGGTGGGGGGGGGGGCAGGAAAGGAGGGGAGAGAGTGGGAAGGGAGGGGAGTGAGCGGGGGTGGGGGAAGCTGGGCGAGGGACTGAAGGGGAGGGAGGGGGGGCCGGGGGGGAGAGAGGTCAGGGGGGACCGATAGGACAGGGTGGACGGGAAGGGGGGGGGGAGAGGCGACGGAAAGTGGAGAACGGTGAGGTGACAGAATATTTAGAGAGGGAAGGGGGAAGGGGGGGGGAAAAGGGGGGGAGACGGAAAGGAGGGCGGGGGAAGGGAGAATGGCGGGGAAAGGGAAGACTGCCAATCAACGGGGGGGAGGGGTAGATGCGCAGGCAGTGGGAAGGGGGAGAGGGGATTAGGAGGGGGGGAGGGGGGGGGGCTAGGAGGGGACTTCGGAGAAGGGGAAAAGACCCAGCAAGGGGGGAAAGGGAGGAAGAACTGATAGAGGGGAATGGATGAAGAGGGGGGGGGTGAAGCTGGGGGGGGGTGGGGGGCGAGGGGGGGAGGACAAAAGGGGGGGGATTAGGGAAGATAGGATACGAGAAGGAGAGAGGAGGGGGGAGGGAGGCACGCGGGGAAGGCGAGGAAGGGGGAGGGGGGTGGGGACGGGGAAGGGAAAGGGAGGCGGTAAGGGGACGGGAGGGGGGGGAGGGGGGGCTAGGAGGGGGCAAAGAGGTGAGCGTGGAAGGGGGGAGGGTCGGGGGGGGGAAGGTAGTGGGGGGGAGGGAGGGGGGGGGTAAAAAGGGGAAGGTCGCGCAAGGGGGAGGGGGGGGGGGGGGGAGGGGGGGGGGGGGGGGGAGGGAGGGGGGGGGACGAGGGGGACTAATATAAAGGTAGAAGTTGGGGGGGCGGGGGGGGAGCAGGGAAGGAGGGAGGGGAAGGGATAAGAGGGTAGTCCCGAATTTTCGGGGGGGGAAGGGGAGCGGGTGGGGGGGACAGCCAACAAGAAGGGGGGGTGGCAAAGGAAAGCGGGAGGGCGGGGAGAAGGGAGGGGGGGGGCAAGGGAAGGCGATGAGGGGGAGGGGTAGGGGAGTTTGAGGAAAGGGGGGGAGGGATGAATAGGGGGGAGAGGGGGCTGTGCCGAAGGAAGAAGAGAAGGTGAGGGGGAGGGGGGGCAAGGGGCCGCGGGAGGAGGGAGGGGGGCGGAGTGGGGGGAGAGGGGGGACGATAACATGGGAAAGCGCAATGGGCAGGGAGGGGAGGGTGGAGCGGGGAGTACGGGGGGGACAGGGGGAAGGAAAAGGGAAGTCAACGATAAAGAGGGGGTGGAGGGGCAGACGGAAGAGGGGAAAAGAAACAGGGGGGGGGGGGGAGGCGGGGCAGGGAAGGGAGAGGGGAATGAACGATTATAGAGAACGGAAGAGGGAGGCGAGGGGGGAAGGGAAAGAGGACGACCGGGCGGGAAAGGAAGAGGTCGGTACGAAAAGGGAGGGAAAGGCGACTCCTTGGGACGGGGATAAGGGATTGGAGAAGTAATAGAAGAAGGGGGGAAGGGGCGTTGGAGAACGTGTTGGGGATCAGGGAACGTGGAGGGGCGAGGCGGGGAATACGGACGAAGGAGAGGATGGAGCCAGCAACGGAAGGTGGAAGGAGACAGGCAAGACCATGAGCTATAGCATGGGAGTGAGGAAGCGGGGGGGGCAGGGAAGGGAAGGGATGGTAGGGGATCAGGGAGGGGAGAGAGGAAAAGACTCTGAGAGGGAGAAGGGGTAGAGGATGGTGGCTGGGAAGGAAGGGGAGGGTAAAAGAGCGGGTGTGTGGTGGGCGGTAGGAACATGCGCGGGAAGGATAAAGGGCAGGGGGGAGATTCGGTGAGACGTCGGGAAGGGGGGCAGGGGGGGGAGGGAGAGGAGAGTGGAAAGTCGGGAAGGGGCAGGGAAGGACTGGGGGGGAGGGATCGAAACCTGATACAGTGGCGGGAACTAGAGTAGGGGAAGGCAGGGAAGATAAAGCAAGGGGGGGAATGGAGGGAGCGGGTAGGCATGGGAAAAGTGAAGGTGGGGAAGGGAGGACGGGATATGGAGAAGAATAGCAGGAAAGGGTAGGGGAAAAAAAGTGGAAGGGAGCCGGAAGCGGGGGGAGGGGAGGGGAAGACAGGAAGGAATCAGTAAAGGGGTAGGAGATGGGAACGGGAGGAAAGGGTAAAGGGGGAATAGAAGGGGGGGGAAGGGAAATCAGGCTGCAAGAGGGAGGGTCAGGGGACGGGAGGGGGTGCAGCCAAGGAAGGGAGAAGGGGGAGTTGAGGGGGGTGGAGGGGGCGGGCGGATGATTCGTAGGAAGGGAGGAGGGGGGCAGGGGGGGGTGGGACTGGGAGGGAAGGGAAGGGGGGTTGGATGCTGATAGATGGCCGGGACTTTTGGTTAGAAGGGGGGATGCCAGGGAGTTTGGGAAAAGATAGTTGGAGAATGCAGGGAGCCGGGAAAAGGGATGCGGAAGGTGGAGGGCAGAGCCACGGGAAGTAGCAAGCGGCGAGGAAGGGAGGGGAGAAGCTTTGCAATCGAAAGAGGTAGTTTGGGAGAAGGGTGGGGGAAGGAAAGGGGGCTAATGCGAGGAGTAGGATAAGCGGTAGGCGAAGGGGTAGAGAAGGGGAAAGGGGGGGAGGGAAGGAAGCACGAAAAGACGAAGGAGAGGGGGAAGTTGGGAAGGGGGGAAGGGGAAGTCAAATAAAGACAGGGAGGGGGAAACGGGGGAGGAGGAGAAGCTTATCGAGTGGAAGGATTGGGGACGAAGGCAAAAAGTCTGGAGGCACCCCGCAAGTGACGAAGAGCGAGGGAGCGAGGAAGGGCTAGTGGACGAAATAGATGCACGGCGGAGGGGAAGAGGAATGGAGGCAGAGAGCATGGATGCAAGAGGAGAAGAACTCTAAGAAGAGGGAAGACTCGTCAAGAAACAGAGGGGTGAAGAGGCGAGCCCAGAGATTAGAGAGAGAAAATGGAGAGGGAGGAGAACGGGAGTAAGCGCGATCTCCGAGGAGAATTGAGGATGGCACGGGACAGGGAGTAGAAGAAACAGGAGCAAGGGCGAAGGAAGCGGAATAGCAGGGAAGTGGAAGACTAGGACATAGAAGAGGGGAGGGGCGTGGATAGAGGGCTAAGTGACAGTGATAACGACATAGACATCGAGGAAGAAGGGAAGGGGCGGGAAAGGGTGAAGGGAAGCACGTTGAGAAGAGAGAGGACTAGAAGCAGGGGCGAGGTGGACCAGGACATAGAGGTCGGTAGAGGTAACGGGAAGGGAGGGGAAGAAACGAAATAGGGAGATCGCAACGCAGGAGGAAGCGAGTGGGAGAAAGGACAGAAGAAGAAGAGGCGACCAGAGGACGAAAGAAGGGGGAGGGGGAAAGGGGGAGAAGGAAGGAGGGCGGGAGGGGAAAGGCAGAGGGGAAGGATATGAGACGACTAGAAGAGGTGGTTAGCGCGAAGTAAGGGAAAGATCAATGGGACGGTGAAAAGAGGAAGTGAGGGGAAGCGGACTCTGAATGGTCCGGTAGCGAGGAAGTGGGGAAGGACGGAGAAAGAAGTGGGCGGGGAAGGAAAAACGGGGGGAAGAAGCGGAAGGAGAAGAAGGTGAAAAACGAAAGAGGAAAGAATGGCGGGCGTAGGGGACTAAGAGAACGGGACGGGGAATCAAAAGAAAAGAAGGCGATGAGGAAGGGGGAGGAATCCGGGGTGGAAGGGAATGAAGGAAGGGGCAGAAATACGGCGAAGAAGGGGAGGGGAAAAAAAAGAAAGAGTGAGAGGAGCGGGGGAAGGGGAGGGGGAAGAAAAAAAAGAAAAGGCGATTGGAAGGAAGTGGGAAAGAATAGAGGGGAAGAAGGTCAACAAACTATATTCCGGGGAATGGGGCATAGGGGGGGGAAGGGAAATGACAAGAAGGGGGAGGGAGGGGAGGGAAGGGGGGGATGAAGAGGAGTGGAGCTCGAAACGAAAGGGAGGGGAAAGGGAGAGGAAAAGAAGCAACATGAAGAAGGGAGAAAGAAGAAATAAGAAAAAACAGAGGGAGGGGAAGGAAAATAAGTCAAATTGGATGGGGAAGGGAAAGAAAGAGGAAGGATAGAGAGAGGCGGCAGTGGAGGGGGGAGGGAGGAAAACCCAAATCGGAATGGAAAAGGGAATGGAAGGGAAGTGAGGGACACGAAAAGGAAAAAACAAGGTGAGGAAAAAAACTGAAAACGAGAAGAAAGAGAATAGAGGAAGTCGGGGGTAGGGAGGGTGACCAGGGGGGAAGGGAAGGGAGAAAGAACAGGAGGGAGGAAAGAGCATATCAACTAGGAAGTAAAAGAGGGAACAAGGAAAAGAAAAAACGAAAAACAATAGAAAAAAGAAACAGGTCTAGGGGGGAAACAAAAAAAGGAAGCGAAAGAAAGAAGAAAACGGGGAAGGGAAGGGAAAAGGAAGAGGAAGATCAGAGAAACGTAGAAGAAGAGTGAACATCGGAAAAAGAAAGGAACTAAGAAAGGATGAACGGGAGAAGAAGAAAGGAGGTAAGGAAA
Organism: Staurois parvus; assembly: GCA_951230385.1. Lineage (NCBI taxonomy): Eukaryota > Metazoa > Chordata > Amphibia > Anura > Ranidae > Staurois > Staurois parvus. Next base: position 24,351 of record CATNWA010002685.1, read on the forward strand.
ATGAGGAAAGAGAAGAAGAAGGGAACGAAAAAATACGATTGGAGACGGAAGGGAAAGGAAAGCAGGGCGGCGGGGAAGGAAAGAAGAGAGCAAAAGAAGAATAGGAGGGAAGGAACTTAAAAGGGGTGAAAGGGAGAAGAGGACTAGAACGGACAAACAGGGAAAAGGAGCAAAGGGCAGGAAAGAGCAGGGATAGAGAAGCAAAGCAGACCAAAACCAGAAGAGAGAACGGAGGGACAGGGAGGGGGAAGGGCAGGGCCGGAAGGGAAAGCATCCCTATGAACGGGGATCCCCCGTCGAAAGAATAGAAGATGGGGGGAAGGGTGAGGCGAAGGGAAGCGCAGTGTAGAACAACAAGGCAAAGAAGGGAGGTAGAAGCGAAGAAGGGAGATACGACGAAGACGGCGGATAATGGAAGCGAAAGAAAGAGCGCGGAGAAAAAGAGGAGTGGGAAAGAAGGAAGGAATGGAGATAGAAAAAAAGGGATGGCGGGATAAACAGTGGGGAGGCGGAGGACAAGAAAAGAAAAGAAGAATAAGAGGTAGGGGGAAATAAAAGGAAGGCAAAAAAGGGAGACTAAAAATAAAAAATAACGAAAGAATAAACAGGAAAAAAAAGCAGGGAGGGGGGGGGACGCGAGCTAAAGAAGAGGAAGAAAAGAATAGAAAAGGGGGCGGGGGAGGGAAGGAAGGGAACGGGGAATAAAGCGCCAGAGGCAGGAAGAAAAAAGAAGGGGGAAAACCAAAAGAAAAGAAGAACGGGAGGGAAAGGGAAGCAAAATAAAACTAATAGAGGAAAATTTGGAAAAGGAAGGAACGGGACCGTAAGAGAGAAATAGGAACAAGAAAAGAGAGATAGGATGGGAAAAATGTGCGGGGAAAAGAAAGAGGCGAAGAAACCGGAAAGTGCAAGGGGGGGGAACAAAGGTAGGGAAAAGAAACGAAGAAGTAGGGGAAATAAATAGGGAGGGGAAGGGATGGAGGGAGAAAGATGTAGCAAAAAAAAAGAGGGAGAACAAGGAAATAAAGAAGGGAGGGAGGGTACAGGCCCTAAAAAAACGGGAATGAAAGGGGAAGATAGGGAAACGTGAGAAGGGGGAACTATGAGGAAAGAAATTTAGTGCTAGAAGGGAAGCGGGGACGGCGGGGAATAGAGGGGAAGAGAAAACATCAAGGAGGGAAAAGGACGGGAAGCAACGAAGCGGCAAGCCCAGGGGGGGAATGTAGGGTTGTAAAAAATGTTGGACACGATCAGGGGGGAAGGAATTCAAACCAGTGAGGGGAACGGTGAGCGGGTAATAAGGAGACGGACAAGGCGGGGAGGGAAGGAAAGATGGAAGGAAGGGATGTCGATTGGGAAAGGGAGGGGCAGGGACCGGGAAGGCGGGGGACGGAGGAGGGGAAGGGAAGGGAGGCGCCCAAGGGAAAACAAAAGAGCGAAGATAAGGAAGGGGGGCGAGAAGAGGAGGTAAAGAAAAGTCAATAAAAGTACTAGGAGGGGACGGGGGGAAGGGAAGAGGGGCAAAAAGAACGAATGGAGCGGGAAGGGGGGAGAGGGATGCGGGAGGGGACAGAAAAAGGCAGAGAAAGGAGAACTACGGACCAGGCGGGGTGGGGGGGGAACAGAGCAAAGATAAAGACGGATGAGGGGGGAGCTAGAGGAGAAAGAAAAAAGGAGATAAGGGATGTATAGATCACAACAGCCGGGACGGGCCAATAACCAAGAAGACGAGGAGGGATCTCAGGCGGGAAGTAAAAGGGATAGGGAGAGGGGAATGGAAAGGGAAGGAGGGACAAAAGATGGAGAAAAAGGCGAAGGAACGCACTAGATAAAGAGACGGAATAAAAAAAGGGGCACGACCGCGGACCGGGTCCAGAAGGGACGGGAAGGGAAGAAGAATACGTAGAAAAACAAGAAGGGGGCTAAGGGACAGTGCAGAAGTAAGAGAGAAGAATAGAGGGAAGTAGAAGGACGTAAAACATGGAAAAATAGGATCGGTTGGGGGAAGAATAGAAGGGAAGGATGGGAAAAGCGGGAGAAGGAAGGAAAAAAACGCCCCCTCTCCCCCAGGGCGAGAAACCGAAGGAAGTGCAATAAGAAGGAAATAAAAGCAGAAAGGGGAAAGGAAAGAGGCAGAAAACGTGAAAAAAAAAACAGAGAGGTAAAATAAAACGAGGGTAAGGGAAGGAGACAGGGAAGGGGAAGGTAATTTAAAGAGAAGAGCACAGAGGCGGAAGACGGGAGATCGGAGGAGGACAAGTAAGATAGGAACAGAGATCCAGAAGTAGGGAGGAGATCGAAGGGAGAAGAAGTAAAGTAACGGAACAGATAAAGAAGGGAAGGAAAGGGAAACATGAAAAAGGGATGAAGGAGGAGGGAGAGAAAAGAAAAAGGATAGACAAGGGGAAGACTACGGGGGGGGGAAGTAAAGGGAGAATCGCATACGGGGAAGCAAGGAAGGCGGGTGGAAAGGGGAAGCAAGAAGAGAAGAAAAAAAGGAAGGCACGAGGAAGGGCCGGGAGAAAAATTAGCGGGAATGGAGAAAGAAAAAAAGAGACGTGGAAAGCAAGTCAGAAGGCATAAGAAGGAAGGGCAGAAAAAAAGGAAAAGAAAGGAAAAATTAGCGGAAGAGAGGAGGGAGCCCGGAAAACGATAAAAGAGAAAGGGAAAAAAATAAGGAAGGAAAGGGAAAGAGGGGATAAGAAGAGAAGAGGAAAGGAACGTGGGCAAAGAAAACTAAACAAGAAAGAAAAGGAAAAAGAAAAAACACGGAGAAATATAGAAGAAAGCGCAAAAGAAGTGATAAAAGGAACAAGGAGAAGAAAAAAGGGAAGGTGTGGAATTGAAGGAGCCAGAAAAAAAAAGGGAAAAGAAGAACAAAGGAAAAAGAGGAAAAGATGAAAGACAAAAAAATAGGGATAGAAGGGCGGAAAGACTAGCATGGTGGGGAAGGGAAGTTCAAAAAAAAGACTAAGAAAGCGAGGCAAGGGAAGAAGAATGGGAAGGGAAGGAAAAGAAATAAAGGATTTGGGAAAAAGTCTATGAAAAAGGGAAGAAGAAAGATAAAGAGAAAATAAAAGAAGAAAAGAAGAAAACGAGAGTGAAAAAAGAAAGGAGAAGAAAGCAGAAAAAGAAAAAAAAGTCGAGTAGAAAAAAAAAAAAAAATGAAAAGGATAAAAGGAGGAGACGGCAAAAGAATGAAAAAAAAGAGAAAGAGGAAAGAGGATCGAAAGATAAGGAAGGGACGGTGCAAGAATAGGGAAAAAGAAGGAAAAGTCAGAAAAGGAAAAAGAAAGGAGAAAGAGGAAGGCAAGAGGAAGGAAAAACCAAGAAGAAGTGGTAAAAGTCAAAAAAAAAAAAAGAAGAGAAAAAAAAAAGGAGAAATAGGAAAAGAAGAAAAACGAAAAAGGCAAGTCAAGAAAAGAAGGAGAAAAATGGTACAGAAGGAAAGAGGCGAAAGAAAAAAAAGAAAGAAAAAAAAGAAGAAGAAAAAAAAAAAAAGAAAGGAAAAGAAAAAGGGAATAGAAGGGAACGAGAGAAGAAAGGAATGAAAGTAGTTAGAAAAAGAAAGAGGAAAAAAGGAAGGCAATTAAAAGTGATAATAAAAGAAAAAGAAGCAAGAAAAGAGAAAAAAGAGCAAGAAAAAAAACAGGAAAACGGAAAGAGAGAAGAAAGCTTTTTAGAAGGAGAGAGAAGAAAAAATACAAAAAAGAAAAAAAAAGAAGAGAAATAAAAGAATAGAAGAAGGAGTAGAATAAAGAAAAGAGTAAAAAACATTGAACAGAAGTGAGGAGGAAAGAAAAAGGGAAAAAAAAAAAAAGACGGGAAAAAAAAAAAAAAAAAACGGGGAAAAGAGAGAAAACAGAAAAAGAGAAAAAAAGAAGAACCAAGAAAAAAGTGAAAAGAAAGAAAAGTCAGAGAAGAAAAAAAGAACAAGAGAAAAAAGGAAAAGGAGGAAAGAAAAAAGGGGGGGAGGGGAAAGCCGAGCAAGAAACGAAAAAAAGAGTGAAGAAAAAGAAACTTGGAGAGAAAGACGAAAGAAGAAAAAAAAAGAACAGGACGAAAAATTAAAAGATAAAAGGAAAGGCAAGAAAAAAGAAAAAAGAGCAAAAGAGAAGGAAAGGAAAAGGGAACAATTTTTGGTCGAAAGGGAGAGAAAAAAGAAAAAAAAGCAAAATAGAGGAAAGGGAAAGAAAGATAAAAGAAGAGGAACAGAGGGAAGGAGAGCTAGGGTGGGGGAGAAGGAAGATATCAAACGGGATAAAAAAAGAAAAAACAAAAGTAAGGGAAGGAATGAAGACGGGAAAATAAGAAAGATAAAGAAAGGAAAAGAAGGCAGAGTTAAGAAAGAAGTAAGAAGAAAAGAAAGGAATAAAAGAAAAGAAGAAGGAGTGAAGGAGGCAAAGGGCAAAGAAGGAGAAAGGTCCAAAAATGAAAGAAAAGGAGAGGGGGAAAAAAGGGCAAAAGAGGGGAACAAGGACGAAGGGGAAGGGAAAGGGAAAAAAGAAATAGAGGAAACAAAGAGGAAGGGTAAGGGAGGTTGGAAAAAAGAAAAGTTTGGAAAAAACAAAAAAGGGAAGGGGAAAAGGTGATGGGGAAGAAAGGAAAGGGATGGAAAGAAGGGAAAAAAGATAGAAAGAAAAAAAAAGTAAAAAGAAGAGCGGAAGGGAAGAAGAAGAAGTGAAAAAGGGAAGAGGCAAAAAGGTCCGGCCTCGAGAGAAAAAATATAAAGAATGAAGGAAGGGAAGTAAAAGAAAAGAAAAAATACAGAAAGGGAAGGGGGGACGGGAAAAAAAAAAGAAGAAGTAAGCAGAAAGAAGGAAGGGAGCTAAGGAAAAGGGTGAAGGAAGAATGAAAAGGAAGACAAAGCAGGAAAGGGAAAGGGAAGTATAAAGAAAGAATAGAAGGAAAAGGGAAGGGCGGGGGGGTGGGGAAGGGAACCATCACTGAAATAAGTGGGGCGAAAGGGTTAAAAAAAAAGAATAAAGGGGAAATAACAAGGACACGAAAAAAAGGGAGTGGAAGGGAAGGAAGGGAAATAAGGGGGAAAGTAAAAGAAGAGAGGAGAGAAAGGAAGGGTCAGAAAAAAGGGAAAGAAAAAGAAAAGAGGGAGGGGAAAAGGAGGAAAAGGGAGGAGAGAGAAAGATATAGAGAAGAAGAAAGGAAGGGGGAAAAAGTGAACTGAATGATAGAAAAGGAGAAAAGAAAGAAAGAAGGGTAAAAAAAGGAAGATAAGAGAGAATAGACAGGGGGGAAAAGGAGTTTGGAAAGTGTTAAGAAAAAAAAGGGCAAGGGAGACAAGAAGAGAGAAGAGCAAAAGAAAGAAAAAGAAGAAAAGGAATGGAAAGAAAGAAAAGAAAAGAAAAAGGTAGATGGGAAGAGGGGAAAAAAAGGGGAAAGGGAAGAAAAGGGAAAAAAAAAAAAAGAGGAGAAGAGAGGGAAGAAGAAGAAAGAAAGAAAAAGCATAGAAGGAGAGGAAGGGAAAAAAAGGGAAAAGAAAAAAAAGGAAAAAATAAGAATGGGAAGGGAAGAAAAGAAAGATAAAGGAACGACAAGAGCGAGGGGGGGATTAAGGGGAAGAAGGAAAGAAAAAAAGAGAAGGGAAAGTAGAGGGGGAAAAAGGGAAGAAAAAAAGATATAGTGAAGATATTAGTAGGGGGAAGGGGAAGAAAAAAAAAAACGAAGAAAAGGGGAAGGGGGGGAAGTGAAAAGAAATGGAAGGGAAAAAGAAGCTGATATGGGAAGAAAAGAAAGGAAAGAAAAAGAGGGGGAAAGAAGGGAAGGGAAGAAAAGGGGGGAGGGGGGGAAGGAAGAAATTAGGAAGGGAGAGTAAAGAATAGTAGGGATGGGAAGGGAGGAAAAAAGATGTAGAAGGGAAAAGAGCGGGGGGAAGGGAAATAAAGAAAAGGAGGGAGGGGTAAGGGAAGGGAGGGAGAATGAAAGATATAGAGAAGGGAGTGAGGAGGGGGGAAGGGAAGGAAAGAAAAATGGAAAAAGAAAAAAGAAGTGCTATAAAGGGAGGGGAAGGGAAAAAAAAGGGAAGGGGAAGGGAAGGGATTAGCTATAGAGAGGAGAATAAAGCAAAAAGAAAGAAGGGAGGTTGGGAAAAGAAAAGTTTGGAAGGGGGGGGACAAGGAAAGGGGGAAGGGAGGGAGGGAAGGGAAGGGAATGGATGGGAAGGGAAGGAAAGATAGGAATAGAAAAAAAGAGGTTCGGGAAGGGAAAAGGGGAAGGGAAGGGAAGGGAAAATGGGGAGAGGGCGGGGAGGAAGGGTAAAGAGAAGAATAGAAGGGGGGAAGGGGAAGTAAAGAAGTAAAAAGAAAGATATAGAGGGGGGGAAGGGGGGAAAGGGAAAGTAAAGAAAAAAAAGGGGAAGGGAGAGGGAAGGGGAAGGGTGGGGGGGGAAGGAAAGAAAAATGGAGGAGAATAGGAGGGGGGGAAGAGGAAAATAGGGGGAATAGGGGGGGGGAAGGGAGGGGAAGGGTGGGGAAGGGGGAAAGAATAGAATAGAGAAGAAATTAGTGGGGGAAGGGAAGAAAAACGAAAAAAAAAGGGGAGGGAAGGGAGGGAAAGGGAATGGGGAAGGGAAAAGAAGGATAAAAAAAAGATATAGAGGAGGGGGGAAAAGTAGGAAGTGGGAAAGGGTGGGGTAAAAAAAAGGAGGGAGGGGGGGGGGGGAAGGGAAGGGAATGAGGGGGTAACTCGAAGAAAGGAGGGGGGAAGGGGGGAGGATGAAAAGAACTGGGGGGAAGGGAAGGGAAGGGAGGAAAAGGGAAGGAGAGGGGGGAAATTGTGGAAAAAGAATAAAGCGGGGGGAAAGGGAGTTTGGAAAAAAGAACGAAAAAAAAGGGGAAGGGAGGGGAAGGAAAGATATGGAGAAGAATAGAAGAAAAAAGAAAAAAAAAAAAGAAAAGAAAGAGGGAGGGGGAGAAAGATGGGAAGGGTGGGGGGGGGGAAAAGGAAAGGGAAATGGAAAAAAAGGGAAAAAGAAGGGAGGAAAAGGGGCGGGGGGAAAGGGGAAAGTGGGGAAATGGGGAAGGGAGGGGGTTTGGGAAGTAAGGGGGAAAGAAAAGGGAAAAAGGAGGGGGAATGGGGGTGGGGGGAAGTGAAGATAAGGTGGAGGGAAAAAGAGAGGAGGGGGGGGAGGGGGAGAAAGAAAAAGAGAGAAGAGGGAAGAGGAACGGGGGGGGGGGAAAAAGAAGAAAAGAAAAAGAGAAATAAAAAGGGGGGTGGGGGGGGAGAAAAGGGAAAAAAGAAGGGAAGGGAAGGGAAAGTGGGGGAAAAAAGGAAAAATGAAAGGGAAGGAAAAGAGATATGGCGTTGGAAAGAAAAAAGGGAAAGGGGGGACGAAACGAAGGGAAGGGGGAAGGGGGGGAGGGGAAGGGAAGGGAAAGGAAGGGAAGAAAGGGGGAAGAGGGATGGGGAAAAGGGAGGAAAGAGAAAAGGGGGAAAAGAAAAAAGAAAGGGGAGAAAAAAAAAAGGAAGAAAAGGGGGGAGAGGGTAAGGGAGGAAAAAAATGAAAGATATAGAGAAGAAAGTGAAAGGGGGGAAGGGATGAGGAAAAATGAATGAGAAGGGAAAAGGGGGGAGGGAGGGGACAAAGGAGAGGGAAGGGGGGAAGGGGGGGAAGGGGGGGAAGGGGGGAGGGGGGAAAGGGGGTTGGTGAAAAGAGAAAGAATAAAAAGGGGGGGGATTGAAGAAAGAGAAGTAGGGGGGGAAAAGAGGAAGAAAGGAAGGGGCGGGTGGAAAGTGAAGAAAAAGGAGGGATGGGGGAAAAAAAAAAAAAAGAAGAAGGGGGGGGGAAGGAAGGGGAGGGGAAGGGAAAAAAAGAAAAGAGGAAGGAAGGAGAAAAAATAGGGAAAAATGGGGGGGGAAAAGAAAAGGGAAGAAGGGAAAAGGAGCAAAGAAAAGGACAAGAAAAGTGGGTAAAAAACGGGAAGAAAAAGTGGGGGGGAAAAAAGAAGGGAAGGAAAGGAGGGAAAAAAAAAAAAAGGAAGGTGGGGGGATGGGGAAAAAAAAGAAAAGAAGGGGGGGAGAGGAAAAAGGGAAAAGAAAAGAAAATAGAAAAGATGGGGGGGAAAGGGGGGGGGGGGGGGAGGAAAGGGAGAAAGAAAAAAAAAGGAAAAAAGAAAAGAGGGCAGGGGGGAGGAAAGGAAAAGAAGTAGGGAATAAGAAGGGGGGAAGGATAGGGAAGGGAAAAGGAAAAGGGGGGGGGGAAAGAAGGGGGGTGAAGGGAAAAAAAAAGAAAAGAAAAAAGGGGGGAGGGGACGGGGGGATAAAAGGGGGAGAGGAAAGGGGGGGAAATGAGGAAGAAAAAAGGAGAAAGAAACGGGGGGGGGGGAAGGGAAGAAGAAAAAAGGGAGGAGAAAAGGGGGGGAAAAAAAAAACAGTTGGGAGAAAGGGGGGGGAAAGTAAAAGAAAAAAGGAGAATAAAAGGGAAAGGTGGTGGGGGGGGGGGACAAGAAAAGTGAAAAAAAATGGAAGAGGGGAGGGGGGGAGGAAAAAAAGGAGAAGAAGGATAAAAAGGAAAAGAAGGAAAGAAGGGAAGGTGAAGGAGAAAAAGGGGGAAATAAGGGAGGGGGGAGGGGGAAGGAAAGGAAAAGGCTGAAGAGGATGGGGGATGGGAAGGGAGAGGTTGGGAAGAGAGGAAAGAAACGTAAGGAAAAAAAAAAGAAATTGGATGGGAGGAGGGTGGGCAGTGAATAAAAGAACGAGGGGATGGAGAGGGGGGGGGGGGGGGGGGGGAAAAAAAGAGAAGAAAAAAAGAAGGGAAAGGGAAGGGGGGGGGAAGGGAAAAAAGATAAAAGGGGGGAAGGAGGGGTGGAGAGAAAAAGGGGGGAAAGGAAAAAGGGAGAAAAAAGGGGTGGGGGAAAAGGGGGGGGGGGGAAGAAGGGAGAAGGGAAGTAAAGGGATAGGGGGGAAGTGGGAAGGAAGGGAAAGGGATGGAAAGGATAAAAAAGGGGAAAGGAGGAAGAACAAAGGGGAGGAAAAAGAAAAAAGGAAAGGGAGAAAAAAAGAGCGGGGAGATAGGGATGGGAATGGGAAAAAATAGGGAGGAGGAAAGGAGGAAAAGAAGAAGGAGAGAGAAAAAGCGAAGGGTGAAGAAGAAAAAGGGGAAAAAGAAAAGAAGGAAGAGTGGGGGAGGGGGGGGGAAGGGAAAAAGGAAAAATGAGTAGAGGTAGAGGGGAGGGGGAGGGGGGGGTCGGAATGGAAAAGGAGGAGTGGAGGGGAGAGGTGAGTGAGGCGAGGAAAAGAAAGGAAAGGGGAGTGGAGTATAGGGGACTTTAGAAAAAAAAAGAGGAGTGGGAGATTGTGAGTGTGAAGGAAAAAGGGAAAGGGAAAGGAAAGGAAAGGAAAGGAGGGATGGAGGGGATGAAAGGAAAGGAAAAAGGAAGAGGAGGAGAGTGGAGGGAGTGGAGGGAAAGGAAAAGGAAAGGAAAGGAAAAAAGAAAAAAGAAGGGGAGGGTAGTAAAGGAATAAAAGGATTGGAAAAGAGTGTGAGGGGTAGAAAGGAAGGGAAAGGAAGGAAAGGAAAGGAAAGGAAAGAAAAAGGAAAGGAGGGGAGGAAAGGAAAAAAAAAAATGGAGTGGTGGAGGAGAGTGTGAGGAAAGGAAAGGAAAATAAAGGGAAAAGGAAGGAGTGGAGGGGAGGGGAGTAGGAAGGAAGAAAAAAAAGAGGAGTGGAGAAGAATGTGAGGGAAAAGGAAAAGAAAAAGGAAAAGGAAAGGAAAGGAAAGGGAAAAGAAAGGAGGGGGAGGGTAGGAAAGGAAAAAAGGAAATGATGAGAGTGAGGGGAGGGGAGGGGAGGGTAGGAAAGGAAAAAAAGGAGTGGAGGTGGAGGAGAGTGTGAGGGGAAGAAAGGAAAAGAAAGGAAAGGAAAGGAAAGGAAAGGAAAAGAAAGGAAAGAGTAGAGGGGGAGGAGGAGTGAGGGAAGGAAGGAAAGGAAATGGAAGGAAAGGAAGGAAGGAAAGGAAAGGAAAGGAAAAGAAAGGAAAGGAAAGGAATTAAGAAAGGAAAAAGAGGGGGGGACATTAAGAAAGAAAAAAAAAAGGAGAGGAGAAGAGTGTGAGTGAAGGAAAAGGAAAGGAAGGGGAAAGGAAAAGAAAGGAAAGGAAAGGAAAGAAAAAGAAAGGGGGGGGTGGGGGGAGGGGAAAGGAAAGGAAAAAAAAAGAAGAGAGGAAAGGAGGTGTGAGGGAGGAAAGGAAAGGAAAGTAAAGAAAGAAGGGGGAGGGGGGAAAAAGGAAAAAAAAGGAGTGGAAAAAAAGAGTAAGGAGGGGAAGAAAGGAAATGAAAGTAGTGGAGGGTAGGAAAGGAAGTTGAAAGGAAAGGAAAAGAACAAAAGGACGGAAAGGAAAAAAGGAAAGGGGGGAAAGGGGGAAAAGGGAAGGAGTGGAGGAGGAATGGAGAGGAGGAGGAAAGGAAAGGAATGGAAAGGAAAAAAAAAAAAAAAGGAAAGGAAAGGAGGGGGGGAGGGGAGGGGAAAAAAAGTAGTTGTGGAGGATAAAAAAAAGGAGGTTGTGGAGGAAGTGTGAGTGGAGGAAAAAAAAGAAAAAAAAGGGGAGGAGGGGGGGAGAGGAGAGGAGGAAAAAGTGAAAAGAGAGAGAGAGAGGTGAAAGTGGAGGAAAGAAATGAGGAAAGGAAAGAGGGAGGGGAAGGGGGGGAGGGGGAGGGAAAGGAGGAAATAAGTAATAAGTGGAGAGGAGGGAGTGGGAGGGAAGAAAGGAAAGAAAAGGAGGAAAGGAAAGGAAAGGAAAAGAAAGGAAAGGAAAGGAAAGGAAAAAGGGGGGGGGGAGGAAAGGGGAGGGGGGGGGGGGGGGGGGTCGGAATGGAAAAAAGGAGGAGTGGAGGGAGTGTGAGGGGGAGGAAAAAAGAAAGGAAAGGGGTGGAGTATAGGGGACTTTAGAGAAAAAACGGAGGAGTGGGGAGGAGTGGAGGAGAGGGAGGAAAGGAAAGGAAAGGAAAGGAAAGGAAAGGAGGGGGGGGATGAAAGGAAAGAAAAAAAAGAAGAAAGGAGGAGAGTGGAGGGAGGGAGGAAAGGAAAGAAAGGAAAGGAAAAGAAAGAAAGAAGGGGGGGGGGTAGTAAAGGAATAAAAGGATTGGAAAAAAGGGGAGGGGGGGAAAGGAATGGAAAAAGGAAAGGAAAGGAAAGGAAGGGAAAGGGGGGGGGAAAGGAAAGGAAAAAATAGTTGTGGAGGAGAGTGTGAGTGGAGGAAAGGAAAAAAATAAAGGTGGAAGGAGGATTGGGGGGGGGGAGGAGGGAAGAAAAAAAAAAAGAGGGAGGGGGGAAAATGGAGGAAAAGGAAAAAAAAAGGAAAGGAAAGGGGGGGAAAAAGGAAAGGGGGAAAAAGGGGGGGGGAAAGGAAAAAAGGGGGTGAGGAGGGGGAGGAGAGGAGGGAGGGGAGGGGGGGAAAGAAAGGAAAGGGGGAGGGAGGAGAGGGGGGGGAAAAAAAAGGAAAGGAAAGGAAAAAAAAAAAGGAAGGGAAAGAGGGGGGGGGGGGGGGGGGAAAGGAAAGGGGAAAGGAAAGGGAAGGAGGAGAAGGAAAGGGAAAGGAAAGGGGGGAAAGGAAAAAGGAGGGGGGGGGGGAGGAAAGGAAAGGAAAAAGGGGGAGAAGAAAGGAAAGGAAAGGAAGGGGGAAAGGAAAGGGAAAGGGGGAAAAAAAAAGAAAGAAAAGGGGGAAAGGAGGGGGGGGGGGGGAAAGGAAAGGAAAAAAAAAAGAGAGGAGGAGGGAGGGGGGGAGGGGGAAAGGGGAGGGGAAAGGAAAGGTAAAGAAAGAAGGGGAGGGGGGGGGGGAAAAAAGGAGGAAAAAGAGATGAGGGGGAAGAAGGGAAAGAAAGAAAAATGAAAGTAGTGGAGGAAAGGAAAGGAGGAAGGAAAGGAAAGAAAAAAGGGGGGAAAGGAAAGGAAAGGGGGGGAAAAGGGGGGGAGAAGGGGAAAGGGAGGGAGGTGGAGGAGAAGGAAGGAGGAAAGGAAAGGAAAGAAATGGAAGGGAGGGGGAAAAAAAAAAGGGAAAAAGGAAAGGGGGGAGGGGGGGGGGGGGGGGAAAAAGGAAAAAAAAAGGGGGGTTGTGGAGGATAGTGTGAGTGGAGGAAAAAAAAAAAAAAAGGAAAGGAAAGGAGGAGGGGAGGGGAGGAGGGGGGAGAAAAAAAAAAAAAAAAGAAGAGAGGATGAAAGTGTGAGGTGAGGATAGGAAAGGAAATGAGTGGAGGGAAGTAGGGAGGAGGGGGGGGAACGGGAAAACGGTAAGGAAATTAATAAGAGGAGGAGGTGGAGGAGGAGGGGAGGGGAAAAGAAAGGAAAAGAAAGGAAAGGAAAGGAAAGGAAAAAAAGGAAAGGAAAGGAAAGGAAAAACAAAGGAGGGGGGAGGGGGGAAGGGGGAGGGGGGGGGAGGGTGGGAGTGGGTGGAAAAAAGGAGGAGGAGGGGGGGGGGAGGGGAGGAAAAGAAAGGAAAGGGGGGGAGTATAGGGGACTTTAGAAAAGGGGGGAGAGGAGGAGTGGAGGATTGGGGAAGGAAAGGAAAGGAAAGGAAAGGAAAGGAAAGGGAGGGGGAGGGGGGGGGGGAAGGAAAGGAAAAAAGAAGAGAGGAGGGGAGGGGGAAAGGAAAGGAAAGGAAAGGGGGGGGAAAGGGGGAAAAGGAAAGGGGGGGGGGGGGAAAGGAATAAAAGGATTGGAAAAGGGGTGGGGGGGAAAGGAAAGGAAGGGAAAGGAAAGGAAAGGGAAAGGGGAAAGGAAGGGGAAAAAAGGGGGGGGAAGTTGGGAGGGAGTGTGGGGGGGAGGAAAGGAAAAAAAAAAAGGAAAGGGGGGAGGGAGGAGGGAGGGAAAGGAAAGAGGGGGGGGGGAGGAAGAGGAAAAAAGGGGGAGGGGGAAAGGGGGGGGGGGGGAAAAAGAAAGGAAAGGGAAAGGAAAGGGGGGAGGAAAGGAAAGGGGGGAGTGGGAAGGAAAGGAAAAAAAAAAAGGGGGGGGGGAGGGGAGGGGGGGGGGGGAGGAAGGAAAGGAAAAAAAGGAAGGGGGGGAGGGGGGGGGGGAAAGGGAAAGGAAAGGGGGGGGAAAGGGGGGGGAAAGGGAAAGGGGGGGGGGGAAAGGGGGGGGGGGAGGGGGAGGGGAGGAAAAAGGGGAAAGGAAAGGGGAAAGGAAAAGGAAAGGAAAGGAAAGGAAAGGAAAGGGAAGGGGGGGGGAGGGGGGGGGGGGGGGGGAAAAGGAGGGGGGGAGGGGAGGGGGGGGGGGAGGGGAAAGGAAAGGAAAGGGGGGGAAAAGGAAAAGGGGAAAGGAAAAAGGAAAGGGGGGAAAAAGGGGGGAGGGGGGGGGGGGAAGGAAAAAAGAAGAAGAGAGGGGGGGGGGGGGAGGAAAGGAAAGGAAAGGAAAGGAAAAAGGGGGGGGGGGGGGGGTGGGAAAGGGAGGGGGGAAAAAAGGAAAGGGGGGGGGGGAGGGGAAAGGGGGGGGGGAAAGGAAAGGAAAAAGGAAAAGAAGGGGGAAAAAAAGGGGGGAAAAGGAAAGGAAAGGAAAGGAAAGGAAAAAAGGGGGAAAGGAAAGGGGGGGGGGGAAAAGGGGGGAAGGAGGAGGAGGAGGGGAATGAGAGGAAAGGAAAGGGGGAAGGGGGGGGGGGGGGGGGGGGAAAGGGAAGGGGGGGGGAGGGGGGGGAGGAAAAGGAAAAAAAGGTAGTGGGGGGTGGAGGGGAGGAAAGGGAGGAAAGGAAAAAAAAAAAAAGGGGAGGAAAGGAGGGGAGGGGGGGGGAAGAAAAGAAAGGAAAGAAGAGAGGAGGGGGTGTGAGGGAGGAAGGGGAAGGGGGGGGGGGGGGAGGGGGGGGGGGGGGGGGGGGGGGAAATAAAGGGGGTGGAGGAGTGGGGGGGGAAGAGAGGAAGGAAGGAAAGGAAAAAAGGGAAAAAAAAAGGAAAAGGAAAGGAAAGGAAAAAGGAAAGGAAAAGGAAAGGAGAGGGAGGGGAGGGGGGGAGGGGGGGGGGGGAGGAGGGGGGAGGGGTGGGGAGGAGAGGGGGAGTGGAGGGAGGGGGGAAAGGGGGGGGGTGGAGTATAGGGGACTTTAGGAAAAGGGGGGGGGGAGGAGGAGGGGGGGGGATTGTGGAGTGGGAGAAAGGGGGGAAAGGGAAGGAAAGGAAAGGAAAGGAAAGGAGTGGAGGGGATGATAGGAAAGGAAAAAAAAAGAGGAGGAGGAGAGGGGGGAGGGGGGGAGGAAAGAAAAAGGGGAAAGGGGGGGAAAGGGGGGGGGGGGGGGGTAAAGGAAAAAAAGGGTGGAAAAGAGGGAAAGGGGAAAGGAAAGGAAAGGAAAAAGGGGGGGAAAGGAAAGGAAAGGGGAAAGGGGGAGGAAAGGGGAAAGGAGGAAAGGAAAAAAATAGTTGTGGAGGGAGTGTGAGTGGAGGAAAGGAAAATAAAGGAAACGAAAGGATTGGGGGGAGGGGAAGAAAGAGGGGGGGGAAAAAGAGGAGGGAGGGGGGGAAGGAATGTGAGGGAAAGAAAAAAGGAGGAAAGGAAAGGAAAGGGAAAGGGGGGGAAAGGAAAAAAGGGGGGAAAAAGGAAAGGGGAGGGGGGAAGGTGGGAGGAGGGGGGGGGGGGGGGGAGGGAGGAAGGGAAAAAAGGGGGGGGGGAGAGGAGGGGGAAGGGGGGAAAAAAGAAAGGAAAGGAGAAAGGAGGGGGGGGGGGAAAAAAGGAAGGAAAAGAAAGGAAATGAGAGGAGGGGGGGGGGGAAGGGGGAAGGAAAAAGGAAAAGGAAAGGAAAGGAAAGGAAAGGAAAAAGAGGGGGGGGAAAGGAAAGGAGGGAAATTTAGTGGAGGGGGGGAAAGGAAAAAAAAAAAAAGGAGGGGGGGGGAGGGAGGGGGAGTGAAGGGAAAGGAAAGGAAAGGGGGGGGAAAGGGGAAAGGAAAAAAAGAAAGAAAAAGAAAGGAAAGGGGTGGGGGGGAGGGAAGGAAAGGAAAGAAGGAGAGGGGGAGGGATGGAAAGAAAGGAAAGGAAAGAGAAAGGGGGGGAAAAGGGAAAAGAAGAAAAAAAGGGGGGGGGAAAGGAAAAAAAGGAGGGAAAAGAGGGGGGGGGGGGAAAGGGGGGGAGGAAAGAAGAAAAGGAAAGGGGGAGGAAAGGGGAAAAGGAAAGGGGGAAAGGAAAGGGGGGAAAGGGGGGAGGAGGGGGGGGGGGGGAAAGGGGGGGGGAAGGAGGGGGGGAGGGGGGGGGAGGGGGAAAGGGAAAGGAAAAGGAGGAAAAAAAAGGAAAGGGGGGGGGGGGGGGGGGGGGGGGGGGGGGAAAAAAAAAGAGGGGGGGGGGAGGAGGTGAGGGGAGGAAAAAAAAAAAGGAAAGGAAAGGAAAGGGGGGGAGGGGGGGGGGAAAAAAAAAAAAAAGAGAGAGGGGGGAAGAGGTGAGGTGAGGTAGGAGGGGAAGGGAAAGGAAAGGGGGGGGGGGGGGGGGGGGGTAGGAAAAAAGGGAGGAGTGGAGGGAGGGGGAGGGGGGAGAGGAGGAAAAGAAGGAAAAAAGGAAAAAGAAAAGGAAAAAAGGAAAAAGGAAAGGAAAGGAAAGGAAGGGGAAGGGGGGGGGGGGGGGGGGAGGGGGGAGGGGGGGAAGGGGAAGGAGGAGGGGAGGAGGAGGGGGGGGAGGGAAAGGAAGGGAAAGAAAAGGAAAGGGGGGGGATAGGGGAAAGAAAGGAAAGGAAAAAGGAAGGAGGGAAGGAAGGAGAAAGGGGTGAAGGAAAGGGGGGGGGGGAAAGGGAAAGGAAAGGGAAAGGAGGAGGGGGGGGGGGAAAGGAAAAAAAAAGAGGGGGAGGAGGTGGAGGGGGGAAAGGAAGGGAAGGAAAGGAAAGGAAAAAGGGGGAAAGGGGGGGAAAAAAAGGGGGGGGGAAAGGGGGGGAGGGGGGGGGGGGGGGAGGGGGAAAGGGGGAAAGGGAAGGGAGGAAAGGGGGGGGGGGGAAAGGGGGGGGGGGTGGAGGAGGGGGGGAAAGGAAAGGGGGGGGAAAAAAAAGGAAAGGAAAGGATTGGAGGGGGGGAGGTAGGAAGAGAAAAAAGAGGAGTGGAAAGAATGAGGGAGGGAGGGAGGGAAGGAAAAAAAAGGGGGGGGAAAAGGGGAAAGGGGGGGAGGAAAGGAAAGGGGGGGGGGGGGGGGGAGGAAAGGGGGGGAGGGGGGAGGAGGGAGGGAGGGGGGGGGGGGGGGGGGGAGGGGGGGGGGAAAAAGGAAAGGAGGGAAAGGGGAGTGGGGGAGGGAAAGGAAAAAGGGGGGGAAAGGGGGGGAGGGAAAAAGGAAAGGGGGGGGGGGGGAAAGGGGGGGGGGGGGGGGGGGAGGGGGGAAAGGAAAGGGGAAAAGGGGGGGGGGGGAAAGGAAGGAAAGAAAAGGAAAAGAAAGGGGGGGGGGGGGGGGGGGGGAGGGGGGAGGGGAAGAGGGAAAAAAAGGAGGGGAGGAGAGGGAAGGGGAGGAAAGGAAAGGGGGGGGAAAGGAAAGGAAAAAGAAAGGAAAAAGAAAGGGGGAAAGGAAAGGAGGGGGGGAGGGAAGGAGGGGAAAAAAGAAGAGAGAAGGAGAGTGTGAGGGATGGGGAAAGGAAAGGAAAGAAAAAGAAAGGAGGGGGGGGGGGGGGGGAGGGGAAAAAGGGGAAAGGAGGGGAAAAGGAAAAAGGGGGGGGGGTGGAAAGGGAAGGAAAAGGAAAGGAAAGGGGGGGAAAAGGAAAGGGGGGGGAAAAGGAAAAAGGGAAAAGGAAAGGAAAGAAAAGGGAGGAAAAGGGGGGGGAGGGGGAGGGGGGGAGGGAGGAAAAGAAAGGGGGGGGGGAAGGGGGGGGGAGGAAAAAAAGGAAAGAAAGGGGAAAGGGGGGGAAAAAAAGGGGGGGGGGGAAAAGGGGGGGGGGGGGAGGGGGAAAGGGGAAAAAAGGAGGAGGGAGGAAAGGGGGGGAAAGGGGGGGAAAGGAGGGGGGGAAAAAAAAAGGAAAGAAAAAGGAGGGGGGGGGAGGGGGGAAAAAGGGAAAAAAGAGAGGGGAGGAGGAAGGTGTGAAGGAGGGAAGGAAAGGGGGGGGAGGGGGGTAGGGGAGGGAACGGTAGGAAATTAATAAGAGGAGTGGAGGAGAGTGTGGGGGGAAGAGGAAAAAAAGGAAAGGAAAGGGGGGGGGAAAAAAAAAAAAAGGAAAAGGGAGAGGGGAAAGGAAAAGGGGGGAAAGGGGGGGGGGGGGGGGGGGGGGGGGGGGGGGGGAGGGGAGGGGGGGGGGGGGGGGGGAGGGGGGGGGGAGGAGGGGGGGGGGGGGAAAGGGGGGGGGGGAGGGGGGAGGGGGGGAAAAGGGGGGGGGAGGAGGGGAGGAGGGGAGGAAAGGAAAGGAAAGGGAAAGGAAAGGAAAGGGGGGGAGGGGAGGGGAGAGGGAAAGGAAAAAGGGAGAGAGGGGGGAGTGGGGGGGGGGGAAGGGGGAAAGGAAAGGGAAAAAAAAAAGGGGGGGAGGGGAGGGGGGGGGGAAAGAAAGGGGGGGGGGGGGGGAAAGGGGGGGGGAAAGGAAAGGAAAGGAAAGGAAAGGGGGGGGGGGGAAAAGGAAAGGGGGGGGGGGGGGGGGGGAAAAAAAAAAAATAGTTGTGGGAGGGGGAGAGGGGAGGGAGGAAAGGGGGAAAGGAAAGGGGGGAAGGGGGGGGGGGAGGAGGGGAAGGGGGAGTGGAGGGGGGATGGAGGGAAGAGGAAAGGGAAAGGAAAAAAAAAGGGAAAAGGAAAGGAAAGGAAAGGAAAGGGAAGGAAAGGAAAGGAAAGAAAGGGGGGGGGAGGGAAAAAGGAAAGGAAAGGGGGGAGAGGGGGGAGAGGAAGGGGGGGGGGGGGAAAGGAAAAAAAAAAGGAGGGGAGGGGGAAAGGGAAAGGAAAGGAAAGGAAAGGAAAGGAAAGGAAAGGAAAGGAAAAGAAAGGAAAGGAGGGGAGGAGAAGGAGGGAGGGAAGGGGGAAGGAAAGGAAAGGAAAGGAAAGGAAAGGAAAGGAAAGGGGGAAAGGAAAGGAAAGGGGGGGGGAATTTAGGGGGGGGGAATTAAGGAAAGGAAAAAAGGAGTGGAGGAGAGTGTGAGGAAGGAAAGGAAAGGAAAGGAAAGGAAAGGGAAAGAAAGGAAAAGAAAGAAAAAGAAAGGAAAGGAGGGGGGGGAAGGGAAAGGAAAGGAAAAAAAGAAGAGAGAAGGGAGTGTGAGGAAAGAGGAAAGGGGAAAGGAAAAAGGAAAAAGGGAGGGGGTGGGAAAAAAAAAGGGGGGGGGGAAAAGAAGGGGAAAGGGAAAGGAAAGGAAAGAGGAGAAAGAAAGGAAAGGAAGAAAGGGGGGAAAGGAAAGGAAAGGAAAAAGGAAGGGAAAGGAAAGAAAGGAGGAAAAGGAGGAAAGGAAAGGAGGAAAGGAAAGGAAAAGGGAAGGAGGGAAAGGAAGGAGGGGAGGAAAGGGAAAGGGAAGGAGTGGAGGAAAGGAAGGAGGAAAGAAAGGAAAGGGGGGAGGGGAAAGGAGGGAAAAAAAAGAAAAAAGGGGGGGGGGGGAAAGGGGGGGGGAAAAAAGGAAAGAAAAAAGGGGTGGAGGAAAGGGGAAAAGGAAAGAAAAAGGAAAGGAAAGGAAAGGGGGAGGGAGGGGGGGGAGAAAGGGGGGGGGAAGAGAGGAGAAAGGTGAGGGAGGGGGAAAGGAGGGGTGGGGGGGGGGGGAAGGAGGGGGGGGGGGGGGGGGGGGAAAAGAGAGGGGGGGGAGGAAAGGAGAGGAGGAAAAAAGGGGAAAGGAAAGGAAAAAAAAAGGAAAGGAAAGGAAAGGAAAGGAAAAAGGAAAGGAAAGGGAGGAGGAAGGAAAGGAAAGGAAAGGAAAAAAGGGAGGGGGAGGAGGGGGAAAAGGGGGAGGAAAAAAGGGAAAGGAAGGAGGGAGGGAAGGAGGAGGAAAGGAAGGGGAAGGGAAAAAAAGGAAAGGGAAAGGGGGGGGAAGGGGGAGAAAAGGGGAAAAAAAGGGAGGAAGGGAGGAGAAGGAAGGAAAGGAAAGGAAAGGGAAAGAAAGGGGGAGGGGGGAAGGGGGAGGGGAGGGAGGGGGAAAAGAGGGGAGGGGAGGGGGGGAGGGAGGAAAGGAAAGGGGGAGGGAGGGGGGGAGGGGAGGGAAGGGAAGGAAAGGGAAAGGAGGGGGGGGGAGAGAGGAGAAAGAAAGGAAAGGAAAGGAAAGGAAAAAAGGAAAGGAAAGAAAGGAAAAAGGAGAGGAGGGGGAGGGGAGGGGGGGGGGAAAGGAAAAGGAGGAGTGGAGGAGAGTGTGAGGGAGGAAAAGAAAGGAAAGGGGGGGGGGGTAGGAAAGGGGAAAAAGGAAAAGGAAAGGGAGGAGGAGTGGAGGAGATTGTGTGAGGAAGGAAAGGAAAGGGGAAAGGAAAAAGGAAAGGAGGGGAGGAGGGGAAATGGAAAAAGGAAAGAAGGAAGAGAGGAGGGAGGGAAAAAGGAAAGGAAAGGAAAGAAAGGAAAGGAAAAGGAAAGGGGGGGGGAAAGGGAAAAGGAAAAGGAAAAAGGAAAGGAAAGGAAAAAAGGGGGGAGGAGGGAAAAAAAAGGAAAGGAAAGGAAAGGGAAAGGGGGGGGAAAGGGAGGGGGGGGGAAAGGAAAAAGGAAAAAAGGGGGAGGGGAGGGAGAGGAGGAAAGGAAAGGAAAAGGAAAGGAAAGGAGGAGGGAGGGGGGAGGGGAGGAAAAGAAAAAAAGAGGAGAAAAGAAAGGAAAAGGGAAAGGAAAGGAAAGGAAAGGAAAGGAAAAAGGGAGGGGAGGAAGGAAAGGAAAGGAAAGGGGGGGGGGAGGAAAGGGGAAAGGAAAAAAAAAAAAGGAGGGGGGGAGTGTGGGGGGGAAGAAAGGAAAAGAAAGGAAAGGAAAGGAAAGAGGAAAGGAAAGGGGAGGGGAGAGGGGGAGAGGGAAGGAAAGGAAGGAGGAAGGAAAGGAAAGGAAAGGAGGAAAAGGAAAAAAGAAAGAAAAAGAAAGGAAAGGAAAGGAAAGTGGGGGGGAGGAAAGAAAGGAAAAAAAAAAAGGAGAGGGGAGAGTGGGAGTGAAGGAAAGGAAAGGAAAGGAAAGGAAAGAAAGGGGGAAAGGAAAAGAAAGGAAAAAGGAGAAAGGAAAGGAGGGAGGGAGGGAAGGAAAGGAAAAAGGAAGAGAAGGAAAGGGAAAGGGGGGAAAGGAAAGGAAAGGAAAGGGAAAAGAAGGGGGGGAGGGTGGGAAAGAAAAAAAAAGGAAGGAAGAAAGAATGAGGGGGAAAGGGAAAAGGGGGAAAGGAAAGGAAGGAAAGGAAAGGAAAAGGAACAAAAGGACGGAAAGGAAAGGGGGGAAAAGAAAAGGAAAGGAAGGGTGGGGAATGTGAGAGGAGGAAAGGAAAGGAAGGGAAAGGAAAAAAAAAAAAAAAGGAAAGGAGGGGAGGGGAGGGGGGAGGAAAAAAAAGGAAAAAGTAGTTGTGGAGGATAGTGTGAGTGGAGGAAAGGAAAAAAAAAAAAGGAAAGGAAAGGAGTGGGGGAGGGGAGGAGAGAAAAAAAAAGAAAAGGAAAGAAAGTGTGAGGAGGAGGAAAGAAAGAGGAAATGAGGGAGGAAAGGAAATGGGGGGGGGGGGGGAAAGGTAGGGGTAGGAGGGAGGGGAAGGTAGGAAAGGAGGAAGAGAGGAGGAAAGGAAAAGAAAGGGAAAGAAAAAAAGGAAAAGAAAGGGAAAGGAAAAGAAAGGAAAGAAAGGAAAGGAAAGGGAAAGGAAAGGAAGGGGGGGAGGAGGAGGGGAGGGGAGGGGAGGGGGAATGGAAAAGGGAGGAGGAGTGGAGGAGAGTGTGAGGGGAGGAAAAGAAAGGAAAGGGGTGGAGTATAGGGGACTTTAGAAAAGGAAAACGGAGGAGGAGGGGAGGAGGATTGAAAGTGAAGGAAAGGAAAGGGGAAAGGAAAGGAAAGGAGTGGAGGGGATGATAGGGAGAAAAAGAGAGGAGGAGAGGAGGAGGAAAGGGATGGAAAGGAAAGGAAAGGAAAAGAAAGAAGGGGAGGGTAGTAAAGGAATAAAAGGATTGGAAAAGAGTTGAGGAGAAAGAAAGGAAAGGAAAGGAAAAGGAAAGGAAAGGAAAGGAAAGGAAAGGGAAAGAAAAAAAAGGGAAGGGAGGGGAGGAAAGGAAAAAAAAAAAAAGGAAAGTGTGGAGGGAGTGGGAGGAAAGGAAAGGGAAAGGGAGGAAAGGAAAAAAGGAGTGGAGGGGGAGGGGAGTGAGGAAGAGGAAAAAAGAGGAGTGAGAGAAAGGAAAAGAAAGGGAAGGAAAAGAAAATAAAGGAAAGGAAAGGAAAGGAAGGAAAGGGGGGGGGAGGAAAGGAAAAAAAAAAGGGAGAGAGGAGGGGAGGGGGGGGGGAAAGGAAAAAAAAAAAGGAGGGGAGGAGAGGGAGGGGAGAAAGGAAAGGAAAAGAAAGGAAAGGAAAGGAAAGGAAAGGGAAAAAAGAAAGGAAGGGAGAGGGGAGTGGAGAGGAGGGAAAGGAAAGGAAAAGGAATGGAAAGGAAAGGATAGGAAAGATAAGGAAAAGAAAGGAAAGGAAAGAAATTTAGTGGAGGGGACATTAAGAAAGGAAGGAGGAGGGTGGAGGAGAAGAGTGTGAAGGAAAGGAAAGGAAAGGAAAGGAAAAGGAAAAAAGAAAGAAAGAAAGGAAAAAGGAAAGGAAAAAGGGGGGGAAAGGAAGGAAAGGAAAAGAGAGGGAGGGAAGGAAAGGAAAAAGGAAAAGAAAGGAGAGGGTGGGAAAGGGGGAAAGAAAAAAGGGGGGGGGAAGGGGAAAGGGAAAAAGAAGGGGAGGGTGGGAAAGAAAAAAAAGGAGTGGAAAAAAGTAGGAAAAAAAGAAGAAAGGAAAGAAAGTAGTGGAAGGAAAGGAAGTTGAAAGGAAAGGAAAAGAAAAAAGGGGGGAAAGGAAAGGAGGGGGAAAAGGAAGGGGAAGGAGAGGAGGAGATGTGAGAGGAGGAAAGGAAAGGAATGGAAAGGAAAAAAAAAAAAAAAGGAAAGGAAAGGAGGGGAGGGGAGGGGAGGAAAAAAAAAAGTAGTTGTGGAGGATAGTGTGAGTGGAGGAAAGAAAAAAAAAAAAAAAGGAAAGGAAAGGTGTGGGAGAGGGAGAGGAGAAAAAAAAAAAAAAAGAAAAAGTGTGTGAGAGGATGAAAGTGAGGGTGAGGGAAAGGGAGGGGGAAGGGGAAATGGGGGAGGAAAGGTAGGGGAGGGGAAGGGAGGAGGAGGAGAGTAAGAGGAGAGGGGGAGGAGAAAGGAAAAGAGGGAGGAAAAAGAAAGAAAAAGAAAAAAAAAAAGAAAGGAAAAGAAAGGAAAGGAAAGGAAAGGAAAACAAAGGAAAGGAAAGGAGTAGGAGGGGAGGGGGGGGGGGGGGGGGAATGGAAAGGAGGAGGAGTGGAGGAGAGTGTGAGGCGAGGAAAAGAAAGGAAAGGGGTGGAGTATAGGGGACTTTAGAAAAGATTGGAGGAGAGGAGGGAGAGGAAAGTGAAGGAAAAGGAAAGGGGAAAGGAAAGGAAAGGAGGGAGGGGATGAAGGAAAGGAAAAAAAAAGAGAGAGGAGAGAGTGGAGGGAAGGAAAGGAAAGGAAAGGAAAGGAAAAGAAAGAAGGGGAGGGTAGTAAAGGAATAAAAGGATTGGGAGAGGAAGAGAGTGTGTGGAAAGGAAAGGAAAGGAAAGGAAAAAGGAAAGGGGGGAAAGGAAAGGAAAAGGGAAAGGAAAGGAGGGGAGGGGAAAGGAAAAAAAAAATAGTGTGGAGGAGAGTGGAGTGGAGGAAAGGAAAATAAAGGAAAGGAAAGGAGGAGTGGAGGGGAGTGGAGGAAGAAAAAAAAAAAGAGGAGTGGAGAAGAAGAATGGGAGGGGAGGAAAAAAAAAAAAAGGAAAGGAAGGGAAAGGAAAGGAGGGGAGGGGAGGGAAAAAAAAGGAAAAAAAAGGAAAGGAGGGAGGGGAGGGGAGGGGAGGGGAAGGAAAGAAAAGGAAAAGGAGGAGGAGGAGGAAAGGAAAGGAAAGGAAAAAGAAAGGAAAGGAAAGGAAAGGAAAAAGAAAGGAAAGGAGAGAGGGGAGTGGGAGTGAGGGAAGGAAAGGAAAGGAAGGAAAGGAAAGGAAGGAAAGAAAGGAAAAAAGAAGGAAAGGAAAGGAATTTAGTGGAGGGGACATTAAGAAAGGAAAAAAGGAGTGGGAGTGTGAGTGTGTGTGAAGGAAAGGAAAGGAAAGGAAAGGAAAGAAAGAAAGAAAAAAGGAAAGGAAAGGAAAAAAAAGGAAAAAGAAAGAAAGGAGTGGATGGGGGGAAAGGAAAGAAAAAAAAAAGAAGAAGGAGGAGAGTGAGGAGGGATGGAAAGGAAAGGAAAGGTAAAGAAAGAAGGGGAGGGTGGGAAAGGAAAAAAAGGAGTGGAAAAGAGTATGAGGGGAAGAAAGGAAATGAAAGTGGTGGAAGGAAAGGAAAGGAAGTTGAAAGGAAAGGAAAAAACAAAAAGGAGGAAAGGAAAGGAGGGGAGAAAAGGAAAGGGAAGGAGTGGAGGAGAATGTGAGAGGAGGAAAGGAAAGGAATGGAAAGGATCGAAAAAAAAAAAAGGAAAGGAAAAGGAGGGGGAGGGGGAGGGGAGGAAAAGGAAAAAAGTAGTTGTGGAGGATAGTGTGAGTGGAGGAAAGGAAAAAAAAAAAAAGGAAAGGAAAGGGAGTGGAGGGGAGGAAAGAAAAAAAAAAAGAAGAGAGGATGAAAATGTGAGGTGAGGATAGGAAAGGAAATGAGTGGAGGGGAAGGTAGGGGAGGGAACGGTAGGAAATTAATAAGAGGAGTGGAGG
>CATNWA010002686.1:0-21484 GCA_951230385.1 Staurois parvus
TGACTGGCTGATGGAGGGCGATTGACGTCGGGTGACGGAGCAAGTAACGGAGCGGGTGATGGAGCGGGGGCTGGGGCGGGCAGAACCGCCGTATCTTTATCACGGTTTTCCCAGGCCACCAAATGGCGACGCTGCATATGCTGCCGCAACGCTGTAGTCCCAACATGGGCCCCCTGGCCACGCTTGACTTTCTGGCCACATAGTCGACATACGGCTACGTTTACTTCCTCGGGCGGCTTGACGAAAAATTGCCACACCGCCGAGTAGGAAACTTTGCCCCCGATACTCCTCACTGGCTGACTGCTGCTTCCTCCGTGCACACCGGCACCACTACTGGCCGTGGTGGTAGGCTGCAGTGGAGCTGGTGCTCTACTCCGTGGCCGTTTGGCCCACTGACACTGCTGCCACTGACACTGCTGCGACCCTGCTGCTGTCTCCTGGGCAACCCACCGACTGTTTCGCTCGCTGCCAAGCTGCCACCCCTCTTCTCCTGATGATGCGGAAGAAATTGCCTGATGACGACGAGGCTGCCAAGTGCGATCAACCTCCTCATCATCAAGTAGGGTCTCCGCCTCACTACTAGCCCCCTCGGCTGCGTCTGGGTCAGGAGACAGACCTGTCTCTAGACCGGCTACCGAGCCACTCTCCTCGCCACTACTTCTTCGCCTGGCTGCTGAAAAGGCGGATGTCTCCCCCCGTTCCTGACCGCCCTCTGTTAGCTCTTCCTCACTGTACAGTGGGGCTGAGCCCACAGCATGCGATACTTCGCTTGGTGAGGGAACACCAAAGGACAGGGGCAGGTAGAGGACACGTGATTTCAGTGGGCTTGGTCCCGGGCCATGCCAACTAACGGTTGTGTCTGACGTACCCACCGACCGTTGGCTGTAGGTGTCAGAGGTGACCTGGGAAAGGAGGAAGACGACCGAGCCAACCAATCGATGACGGCAGGGTTGTCGGTGGAGACACGACCGCTGGATGACACCGGGAGCACTGGCCTCTGGCTGCGAATAGTGCTGCCTCGACCCCTTCCTCTGCTGCCACGTCTGCTCGCTCCTAAAACATTGCCTCCTCTGCCACTCCTCTGCATGTTGTCTGACATACTCTTTAATTCAACGATTCTGTGTCCCTGAGTAACAATTCTGTGTCCCTGAGTAACAATTCTGTGTCTGTCCCTGAGTAACAATTCTGTGGCCCTAAGTAACGGTTCTGTGGCCCTCAGTAACAATTCTGTGTCCCTCAGTAACAATTCTGTGTGTCTGTCCCTGAGTAACAATTCTGTGGCCCTAAGTAATTCTGTGGCCCCCTCAGTAACAATTCTCCCCTGAGTAACAATTCTGTGTCTGGCCCTAAGTAACGTTCTGTGGCCCTAAGTAACAATTCTGTGTCCCTCAGTAACAATTCTGTGTCCCTGAGTAACAATTCTGTCTGTCGAGTACAATTCTGTGGCCCTAAGTAACAGTTCTGTGGCCCTCAGTAACAATTCTGTGTCCCTGAGTAACAATTCTGTGGCCCTAAGTAACGGTTCTGTGGCCCTCAGTAACAATTCTGTGTCCCTGAGTAACAATTCTGTGTCCCTGAGTAACAATTCTGTGGCCCTAAGTAACAGTTCTGTGGCCCTCAGTAACAATTCTGTGTGTCCCTGAGTAACAATTCTGTGGCCCTAAGTAACGGTTCTGTGGCCCTCAGTAACAATTCTGTGTCCCTGAGTAACAATTCTGTGGCCCTAAGTAACAATTCTGTGGCCCTCAGTAACAATTCTGTGTCCCTCAGTAACAATTCTGTGTCTGTCCCGAGTAACAATTCTGTGGCCCTAAGTAACGGTTTCTGTGGCCCTCAGTAACAATTCTGTGTCCCTCAGTAACAATTCTGTGTCCCTGAGTAACAATTCTGTGGCCCTAAGTAACAATTCTGTGGCCCTCAGTAACAATTCTGTGTCCCTGAGTAACAATTCTGTGGCCCTAAGTAACGGTTCTGTGGCCCTCAGTAACAATTCTGTGTCCCTAAGTAACAATTCTGTGTAACAATTGTGTGGCCCTGAGTAACAATTCTGTGGCCCTAAGTAACAGTTTCTGGCCCTCAGTAACAATTCTGTGTCCCTGAGTAACAATTCTGTGGCCCTAAGTAACGGTTCTGTGCCCTCAGTAACAATTCTGTGTGTCCCTGAGTAACAATTCTGTGTCTGTCCCTGAGTAACAATTCTGTGCCCTAAGTAACGGTTCTGTGGCCCTCAGTAACAATTCTGTGTCCCTGAGTAACAATTCTGTGGCCCTAAGTAACGTTCTGTGTGCCCTCAGTAACAATTCTGTGGCCCTAAGTAACGGTTCTGTGGCCCTCAGTAACAATTCTGTGGCCCCCTGAGTAACAATTCTGTGGCCCTAAGTAACAATTCTGTGGCCCTCAGTAACAATTCTGTGTCCCTGAGTAACAATTCTGTGTCTGTGCCCTGAGTAACAATTCTGTGGCCCTAAGTAACAGTTCTGTGGCCCTCAGTAACAATTCTGTGTCCCTGAGTAACAATTCTGTGGCCCTAAGTAACGGTTCTGTGGCCCTCAGTACAATTCTGTGTCCCCCTGAGTAACAATTCTGTGGCCCTAAGTAACGGTTTCTGTGGCCCTCAGTAACAATTCTGTGCCCCAGAGTAACAATTCTGTGTCTGTCCCTGAGTAACAATTCTGTGGCCCTAAGTAACAGTTTCTGTGGCCCTCAGTAACAATTCTGTGTCCCTGAGTAACAATTCTGTGGCCCTAAGTAACGGTTCTGTGGCCCTCAGTAACAATTCTGTGTCCCTGAGTAACAATTCTGTGGCCCTAAGTAACGGTTCTGTGGCCCTCAGTAACAATTCTGTGTCCCTCAGTAACAATTCTGTGTCTGTCCGAGTAGTAACAATTCTGTGGCCCTAAGTAACCTGTAAGTAACGGTTCTGTGGCCCTCAGTAACAATTCTGTGTCCCTGAGTAACAATTCTGTGGCCCTAAGTAACGGTTTCTGTGGCCCTCAGTAACAATTCTGTGTCCCTGAGTAACAATTCTGTGGCCCTAAGTAACGGTTCTGTGGCCCTCAGTAACAATTCTGTGTCCCTGAGTAACAATTCTGTGTCTGCCCTAAGTAACAATTCTGTGGCCCTAAGTAACAGTTCTGTGGCCCTCAGTAACAATTCTGTGTCCCTGAGTAACAATTCTGTGGCCCTAAGTAACGGTTCTGTGGCCCTCAGTAACAATTCTGTGTCCCTGAGTAACAATTCTGTGGCCCTAAGTAACAATTCTGTGGCCCTCAGTAACAATTCTGTGTGTCCCTGAGTAACAATTCTGTGTCTGTCCCTGAGTAACAATTCTGTGGCCCTAAGTAACGGTTCTGTGGCCCTCAGTAACAATTCTGTGTGTCCCTGAGTAACAATTCTGTGGCCCTAAGTAACGGTGGCCCTCTGTGGCCCTCAGTAACAATTCTGTGTCCCTGAGTAACAATTCTGTGTCCTGTCCGAGTAACAATTCTGTGGCCCTAAGTAACAATTCTGTGGCCCTCAGTAACAATTCTGTGTGTCCCTGAGTAACAATTCTGTGGCCCTAAGTAACGGTTCTGTGGTGGCCCTCAGTAACAATTCTGTGTCCCCTGAGTAACAATTCTGTGGCCCTAAGTAACGGTTTCTGTGGCCCTCAGTAACAATTCTGTGGCCCTCAGTAACAATTCTGTGTCTGCCCTGAGTAACAATTCTGTGGCCCTAAGTAAAATTCTGTGGCCCTAAGTTCTGTGGCCCTCAGTAACAATTCTGTGTCCCTGAGTAACAATTCTGTGGCCCTAAGTAAACGTTTCTGTGGCCCTCAGTAACAATTCTGTGTCCCTGAGTAACAATTCTGTGTCTGTCCTAAGTAACAATTCTGTGGCCCTAAGTAACGGTTTCTGTGGCCCTCAGTAACAATTCTGTCTGTCCCTGAGTAACAATTCTGTGGCCCTAAGTAACGTTTCTGTGGCCCTAAGTAACAATTCTGTGGCCCTCAGTAACAATTCTGTGTCCCTGAGTAACAATTCTGTGGCCCCTAGTAACAATTCTGTGGCCCTCAGTAACAATTCTGTGTCCCTGAGTAACAATTCTGTGCCCTAAGTAACGTTTCTGTGGCCCTAAGTAACAATTCTGTGGCCCTAAGTAACAATTCTGTGGCCCTCAGTAACAATTCTGTGTCTGTCCCTGAGTAACAATTCTGTGGCCCTAAGTAACTAATTCTGTGGCCCTCAGTAACAATTCTGTGGCCCTAAGTAACAATTCTGTGGCCCTCAGTAACAATTCTGTGTCCCTGAGTAACAATTCTGTGGCCCTAAGTAACGTTTCTGTGGCCCTAAGTAACAATTCTGTGGCCCTCAGTAACAATTCTGTGTGTCCCTGAGTAACAATTCTGTGGCCCTAAGTAACAATTCTGTGGCCCTCAGTAACAATTCTGTGTCTGTCCCTGAGTAACAATTCTGTGGCCCTAAGTAACGTTTCTGTGGCCCTAAGTAACAATTCTGTGGCCCTCAGTAACAATTCTGTCTGTCCCTGAGTAACAATTCTGTGGCCCTAAGTAACGTTTCTGTGGCCCTAAGTAACAATTCTCTGGCCCTCAGTAACAATTCTGTCTGTCCCTGAGTAACAATTCTGTGGCCCTAAGTAACAATTCTGTGGCCCTCAGTAACAATTCTGTGTCTGTCCCTGAGTAACAATTCTGTGGCCCTAACTAACGTTTCTGTGGCCCTAAGTAACAGTTCTGTGGCCCTCAGTAACAACAATTCTGTGTCTGTCCCTGAGTAACAATTCTGTGGCCCTAACTAACGTTTCTGTGGCCCTAAGTAACAGTTCTGTGGCCCTCAGTAACAATTCTGTGTCTGTCCCTGAGTAACAATTCTGTGGCCCTAACTAACGTTTTCTGTGGCCCTAAGTAACAATTCTCTGGCACTCAGTAACAATTCTGTCTGTCCCTGAGTAACAATTCTGTGGCCCTAATAACGTTTCTGTGGCCCTAAGTAACAGTTCTGTGGCCCTCAGTAACAATTCTGTGTCTGTCCCTGAGTAACAATTCTGTGGCCCTAACTAACGTTTCTGTGGCCCTAAGTAACAATTCTCTGGCACTCAGTAACAATTCTGTCTGTCCCTGAGTAACAATTGTGGCCCTAACTAGCGTTTCTTTGGCCCTAAGTAACGATTCTGTGGCCCTCATTAACAATTCTGTGTCCCTGAGTAATGTTTCTCTGTCCCTAAGTAACGTTTCTCTGTCCCCAAGTAACGTTTCTGTGGCCCTAACTCTGTCCCTAATACAGAGCGGTCTGCCTCTCTTGAATGACTGGAGGCAAATGAAGAATTCTAAAATGGCCGCTATTTATAGCTCGACCATTACACAGTGCTGCTGCTGGCTGGCTGGCTGCTGATTGGCTAATGCGATCACATGTCATTAAGGAATGCATTATGGGTCAGCGCGCCTTGTCTGCGCGCCTTCCCAGACATCCCCGCTCCGTCGCCGCACATGTCCGCCGCCATTTTAGGAAAAATTTCGATTCGCGCGTCCGAAGTTCAACAGTTAGGTTTGCAGCATCAATACCACCGGAGTTCATTACCTTCCCCTTCAAGGGGGTCTCCTCTCATTCTCCAGGCGGTGGAGAATTCCATCCCCCCACCCCACTCCCAGCCTCCTCCCTCCATCCATCCAAAGGT
Source organism: Staurois parvus (assembly GCA_951230385.1). NCBI lineage: Eukaryota > Metazoa > Chordata > Amphibia > Anura > Ranidae > Staurois > Staurois parvus. Next base: position 5,674 of record CATNWA010002686.1, read on the forward strand.
TGCTCAGATGATATTACCCCAACATCTGCACACAGTACCTTGGTATGTCCAGGGGGGCATCGGGGCGTCCTTAGCAGGGGCATAGTAGGAAATAAGGGTGCCCAGATCAGCACCCAATAGGACAGCTGTGGGGATTTTATCAGAGATTCCCATCTCCCCCATCCCCCTCCCGGCACCCCAATCGATGAACACATAAGCATACGAGTTCCCCCCACTCCGGTGTGAGGGTAAGGAACTTCTCTGTGATGATGTCATTGTCCTCTATCACCTCTGGCCGGACTAAGGTGACTTCAGCTCTGGTGTCACGGAAACAAGTTACGGTCCGGTTGCCGACTATGACTGGCTGTAGGTTGGTGCTGGTTCCCCGAGGTTTACCACTGACCAACGAAGGGAAAAGTTGTGGGCCGGTTGGCCCGATGATGTCATCTTCTGCTCAGGACACTGCGTCCTGAGATGTCCGGCATTCCCACAGGTGAAACATCTGCGGTTGTCAGTCAGGAATGGCTTGGCCCCAGGTACTGCAGGTGTTGGGTGAGGGGGAGCTTGACTCACCGACGTAGGAGGGGTTGCTAGGGGCGATTTCCCTCCAGGAGCCTTGCGAGGGTCAGACACCCGTGTATGAACATAGGATTTCTGCCAAATCGGCTGCAGGTTTAGCAGAGGCTGGTTCTCTTTCTAAGACAAACTGTCTGACGTCTGCCGGGCAGATAAGCAGGAGCTGATCTCGTATCATGAGATCTTCTAAAGACTCGTAGGAGTCAGCTTTCAGTCCTTTAGTCCACTGTCGGAATGTGGTGTGTAAGCGACTCGCCACATCCGTGTAAGAGTCCCCAGGTCCCTCTTGCATGGACCTGAACCACTTGCGGTACACTTCCAGGGTCATCTGGTACTTCCAGATGATGGCACCTTTTAAAGCTTCATAATCGTCGTCCTGCCCCTCTGGCAATTCAACAAACGCATCCAGGGCCTTGCCTCGTAGCCCTGGGGTCAGGTACCAAGCCCATTGAGTTGGGGGCACATGGTACTGACTGCACGTTTTTTCAAATGACAGTAAATACGTGTCAATGTCACTATCTTTGTCCATCACTGGAAACTTGGCGGCTGTGCCCATGGTGGCCAGAGTGGCGTCCCTGTGCTCTAGGGACCCCCCAGGGTTCTGCACCTGTCGCTGTGGCTGGAGCCTTGCCATCTCCAGCTCTTGCCGACGATCAGCTTCCCTCTGCACCGCCTCTCTCTCAGCTTGGCGTTCCGCAACTTCTCTGTCAACCGCTGCTTGGCATTCCGCCACCTGTCAGCCTGGCGTTCAATGAACCGCAGGTATGCCTCAGGATCTGTCTCTTTGATGCGTTTCAGGGCTTCCTGCATCTGAGGAGAGTCTCTGCTGGTTACAGGCACTCCGGTGCTGGCCCGCTCAGGAGGTGGTGTGATTATAACATTTGGTGATCCTCCAGTGTCAGTCTCTGTATGCCCATCCTGCGAGGCCGTCTCTGAGCCACTGGGATCGGATGTAGCGGGAACCCCATCATGGTCAAGTTCCCCCGAGTTCTGATCTGCTCAGATATCATACTCCAGTAGGTACCGAATCAAATCTTCACGATTTTTGCGACCGATGTCCATTCCTCGTGAGGTACATTCCGCCTTCAAATCACCTTTGCTCATTTTCTTGTATTCTGCTGCACCAGGCATAATTGCAAGCAAAGATAGAATATAAAGTACAAAAAGGAAGGAGCTGTTGCTATATGTTTCTCTTTCTCTCTCTCTCTCTCTCTCTCTCTCTCTCTCTCTCTCTCTCTCTATATATATATATATATATATATATATATATAAAATATGCACCGCTTGTTTCTAAGGACTGTTTCCACAAAGGTTACAATCCTTCAGTGCAGAGCTAACTTCTAACACTGCACTGAAGCTCTTAATGTAACTATCCCACGTACGCTGCCAACAATATGTGACAGGCGCGGCGTCAGACCCCAGCCCTTCTCACCAAACTAGTGACCAAAGGACTAGCCAATCTAAAACCACGATGTCACGTGCGTAACAATGCCACACCCAGCTGAACCCTGCACACCAATTTTCTAGCTAATTGGACCACAATCGACGTACCGGCAGCCTGAATGCGATTGTTACTGGGTCAGGTTAATTACGCAATTAACCCTTCACACTGCCACCACCTCCTTTTTATACAGAGAAAGATGAAACTCAGAAATACACTAGGATGATTGGTTAACTGTCAGTATCCCGCTATCTCTACAGACCGGTTATACAGAGGGTTAAATACTCATAGTAGCGCTCTTCAGCGGCAGGGATTCGTAAGTTACGTTCAGGAGCTATAGAAACAGTTCAACACTTTTAGAAAGTAAGATTTATTACCAAAAGGTTGAAAGGGTGCAGTGAAAATATTTACAGAAAGAAAATGTAACCAATATATATATATATATGTATATATATATATATATATATATATATATATATACAGAGCACAACAGCACAGCAAACAGATAACAGAAAGAAGTGTAGGTAAATAAATACTTGCCAAATAAATGCCTGGGGTTAAGCAGTTTCAAGTCTGATGAGCTAAAAAGGGATTTCTGGTCTCGCACTCAGTTTCGTTGGTACAGCGCAATTCTCCTTTGCACTCGGTTTGCTAGATGGTAAAACGCCGAAAGTCCTCACTTCTCTGACTACACACAAAACATAACAGCTTCTTTTTCCTACCCCAAAATCAACTGGTATCTGCCTACAACGGACAAGCCAATACCTTATTTGGCAAGAGGATTGTATAGACAGCCCCTTAGCAAGGTACGCTGAACGCATTCCTGAGGGAGGGGGGAAATCAGAGGAGAGAGACTGATTTGTTTTGGGAGAGATACCAAAATGTAGATGCTTGGAGCAGAATGGATGACTGTGCCCATCTCTGTGTTCATGATTGTTACAAGGATGTTGTCACAATCTCCACCTCAGCCAATCAGAGGAAGCATTTGCATCCACCACTATAGTCTTCTTACAAGCAGTTCGGGGGGTGGATGCAGATGCCAAAATATAGGCAGTATGAGTGCCATTGCCAATCTGAATGAGGCTTTAGGAGTTATGCCTACAGCCCCGGACATCCATGTGTTCAGTGTGCACCTAGATCTGGTGTTCTGCATTGCTCAAAAGTCACCAATTCTTTCAGGGAATTCATTTACAAGGTTTCCTGGATCAGCATGGGTCTATGTCAAAGAAAAATGTCTTTTAAAAGTTTATTGTAATTTTCAAAGAAATGAAGATGCAAAAAGTCATCATAAGACAATGGTGTCTAAGAAATAGATGCAAATGAGACTATAAAATACAAAGAGATGAAGGAAATGGGCCAATAGGCATATTGTTACAAAGGCAGTACAATGACAGATAGGCGGTACAACAGCCTCAAACTGATGTTAAATGGATGCAACCAATACAAACCCAAAGCCTGTTGGCACAAGTCCCAACAACCACAATTTTTACTAGATCAGATACCACTGATACTAGAGGCCATCTAATCTACTAGATTAGGATACCAGTCTACAGTAATAACTATTGATACATTTAAAAAAAAATATTTTTGACATTAAATGGAATTTGCTAAGTGTGGCTCATTCACAGTAACTCAATGTACACAAGTAATCCATCTGCAAAAAAGATATAGATCTATGGTCATTGCTATACAACTGAGCCAATAGTAGGTTTGTCTTTACAGCATTGCTGTCTACAACACATCTATAAAATCATTTGAAGATAACTTTCTTTTTTATTATTTTCGAAAGATATTTTAAAATTCATGTCCTTCTCTCAGTATAGAGATAGCTGTTACAGAGCGGATGCACCGAGAAATATCCATCCAGAAGGACTTAATTACTGGACAGTTCCAAAACACATGTAAGAACATTGCAACGCCAACCTTTAGATGAGTGTGAAGCATAAATCCTATGCAATTTTAGGAGAGTGAAACTGTATGAAGAATTTTAAATTGAATTATTCGGTCTCAAGTGGAGACCATACTGTATATCCTCCCAGTCTTCAGTGTCCAACTTTGGTACCTCCTTACGCCAGCAGGACAATAACTTATCAAGATCTTCATAAATAGTGGGCTGAAGAGCTTTATTTATAGTGGAAAGTGGCTTCACCAAAGTTTTATTGGGATTCAATCCCTGAGACTGCAAAGATGACTGGTCGATTGTGAAACTGCAAATGAAATGCATGGCGTAGTTGGAAGTACCAGAACAGGTACGAATTAGGGAGGGCATATCTTGTCTATAGGGAGTCAGAGGTTTGAAGGGTATCATCTACACACATTTGGTTGAGATATTTAATCCATTTAGATACCCATACATTGGGATCTGGACAAAGGAAAATCTCAGTAAGAAGGGGATTCAATGTGAAGACGAATGATGAGAGGACACAGGATGTTTCAACTGTCAGGCCCTAATGATCATTTTCATGCATTCTGTGATGGGGTAAGGGGCTGAAGCACCTCTACACAGCAAGTTTTTTAAGGCCTCATAGGAGCTAAGGTGTGCCGCCTCAAGTACCATCGCAGCATTAGGCTCATCTGCCACCAACAAATTATAAGTGTGATTGAACAACACAGAAATGTAATAAGCCTGTAAATCAGGGCATGCTAATCCCCCTCTTGCATCCAGGGCCTCTGAAGTACTGACAATCTAAACCTGGGCTATTTGAAACCCCATAAGAAAGAGACCATTGCAAATTCAAGCTGAAGTATTTTCATGGAATCCATACCAGAGCATGGCGGAGAATATATAAGAAAGGGGAGAAATTTCTGTTTTATGAGGTTAGCCTTACCTATAAGTGAAAGGGAAAGATGTGCCCAAACTATCATGCATTGTTTTTTCCATTTGCATTAATGGTAAGAGATTCAGCGAGGAGTATTCCGAATCTCTAGAAGAGACTACCACCCTCACATATTTGGCAGTGGATGTCCACTTCAAGGGTAGGTCTGAATCTACCTAGATCATATGCTTTTTGATCAATGGGCAATCTTTGAGACTTGTCCCAGTTGACTTTTAAACCAGATAAAGGGAAAAGGGAGGATATCAATGTCAGTGCTTCTTTAAGGGAGGGATCAGATCATTAAGAACTAAAACCAAACCATCAGCGTATAACGCCACTTTTTCTGTAATGGAGCCCACATGTGTAACCTTAATAAGAGGAGTCTTGCATATGGCTTGAGCAATGGGTTCCATCAGTAGCGCAAATAAGCAACCCCCACTCGATCTGGGCCAATGGGGCTTTGTCCAGAATTTTAATCCATTTCCAGAGGTATGGCCTAAATCCCATCACCTCCAATGCAGCAGACATATAGACCCAGTCTACAGAATCAAATACTTTTACCACATCCAATAATACTAGGGCTTGTGAGTCTGATTAATTTGGGGGAAGTTGAATATGCGTTAAGACTCTACGCAAATTAATATCTGTTGCATTCCCCAATATAAATCTGTTTGGTCAATGCTGATCAAAAAGGATAGTTACTTCATTAATTTCATAGACAATACTTTAATCACAATTTTTAAATGATAGTTTAGGAGAGATCTGGGCCTGTAAGCCGCACAGTACCTAGAGTCTTTACCTGGTTTAGGTAATAGCTCAATGTGTGCTTGATACATAGAGGGGGGGGAGGATCTGAGTCTCATAACTTTCAGCATACACTCTGCAGAGTCTCTGGGCTAATTCTTTTGCATACAACTTATACCAGTCCTCAGTCAACCCATCAGGCCCTGGTGTTTTGTTGGGAGGGAAATGATTGTATAGCCACTTCTATTTCCAAAATGTAAATTTCGTTGTCAAAAGCAGTTGCTTCATCTGCCGATAAGGTTATCAAAGAGAGAGTGTTCATTAAGGATGCGACTACAGGGAAGGGGATAGAGTAATATAAGACTTCAAAGAACCAATGAAACTCTTGGAGAATATCGAAAAGGGTTAGGGATTTGAAATATGCTCCCCAGCATGTGAGATCAGCTCAGTGACAACTGTCATCTGTCTGGAGTCTGCAACTAGATTGAAAAATAACTTGCCATTTTTGTCGCCTAAATGGTAGCATCTGAATGAGTGAGGGATATAAGACGAAGTTCTAATTCTCTGCGGGCTTGAGCCAACCGAGAATAATTATCTCTGGTAGAGGAGAAAGAGAACACCGACGCTGCCTCAGACTCACTTTACTCCAGCATAGTAACTTGTACAGAATGTTCCGCTTTTGCCCATTTAATGGCAGAAAAGTATTGACCTCTTGTATATGCTTCAAAGACATTCCACATCAATTGGGGGGACGCAGAGCGGTCATTCAATTCCCAATAGTGAGCTATGGAGTCAAACAGCAGCTCCTGCACCCTTTTATTGTGAAGCCACCTAGAATCCAGATGCCAGCAGCCTGGATCTCTTTGGCCCCCGACATCAATAGTAATTTCCAAGAGGATGTGGCCTGATATGTCGGCAGGCAAATAGAAGGCCGCTTTCACTGGTACCAACAGTGGCTTGGAGTCAAATGCCTGATCTATCCTTGAACCAGACTTATGAGAGGTGGAAAAATGTGGATTTTTAAATCTCCACGTTTAACAGCCTGCAATTTTCCCTCACCCCCACACATAATATAAACACATTCAGTGGATGTTCCTGCATATGAAGATGGTGCTTATGCTACACAGTAAAAAATTGCCCCAAACATTGGATTGTGAGCAAAATCTTAAGGGCCATCATTCACATTTAATTCTAAATTGATAACCTGTAAAGGCTTTTAAAGTGCCACCTATGCACAATTTTGGGCACCAAACGTTTGTCACTATTACACAGGCATGTGCAATTTTTGACATGTTCAGTATCTGTTTACTTGTTGCAACCTCATCATTTATGTCACCAAACCAAAGGGAAATATATTGTATTTGTGTGCACTAAAATTAACTTTAGTGTATTTTTTTTACTGAAAATTTTCTTTGAATAAACATGTGAACTAATAACATGTTTCATTAAAAAAATGTAATGACCACCTTTTTATTCTCCATGGTCTCTGCATTCAGAAAATGTAAACTGTTTGGGTTTAACTAATCTTCAAGAAATTTCCCTTTGCTCCCTGTCCTGTAGGCAGAAAGTGAGAGAATATGTCTAATGTGTCAAGTCAGAATCTTGGATTTACCCTCACCTTCATTCTTAGTGGCAATGATTATCAGAGCCAGTAGAGTGGGTGAACTGGTGACGCAGGGACACTGCTAAATCCACCATTTATTCATTTTGCATGTATCTATACCTTTATAATGCCTTGCCCAATTTCACAAGGTCAATGAGTAAAAACAGCTATGCACTGGTCTATCAGAACTTCCTGGTGGATGGAGGGTGGTTGTCCCTCCACCCTCTTTGCTTCCCTTTGCAGACTGCTCGACCAAAGGATCTGTTATTGTGGTACTCATACATACAATATGTAGGATTGCTGATCCTTATGACATGTTTTCAGCCAATACTACTATACTTTGAAGGGGGATTTTTCTATCAGAAGATGATATCTAACACCTTGATAATTACTAGAAAGGCCCTATGCATCTATTTCCTCAGACCCTTCTGGCCTTGAGTTCTCCTTTCTCATCTCGTACTCAACCTGGGAAGGAGAGGGAACTCGATATACCCTCTGTTTTTGTTTGCTTAACTGATTCATGACAAGAAAATACTTCGGAATGGTTGCACCTCACCCAAAGCAGGCCTTAGAACATGATAAACACAATGAAGAACAGTGCCCCTGCCCCCTCCAACTTTCCTGCAGCTGTTTGGTACATTATTATTGGATCCATCTTGTAACAGACTACACATATTACATGTGTTAAGAGGTGCATCCTGTTATTGGATCACCTTGTGCTTGTTTTGATATTGTAGATACTAGGTTGATAGTCCAAACAAAATGTTTTTCTGTAAGTTATTAAATCTCTTAGGAGAAATTAACTGGATTTTAAATGCTCTGTTAAGTGAATAAAAGTGATAGATTTTAACACACTTTCTGTATTATATGTAGTGGCTCTAAGAAGCACCTGAAAAGTACCATTGGCTGCCTTCTTGTAGAGGGCCAGTCATGGCTCGAGGGCTGTAGTTTGGAGATGCTCTATATCCTGGCACCTTGGGGCTAAATTCTCTTCCTTCTGATTGTCGTGTGTGGAGTCAGCTGCTTCCAAAGTAAATCTAGGGCTGCAACTTGTATTATTATACAGGATTTATATAGCACCAACAGTTTGCTCAGCGCTTTATAATATAAACTTTATAGTGTCATACAGCTCAGCAAAGCCAAAACTTCCTCTTAAAATCCACATCATTAAAAGCCATCGATAAATGCTGTATTGCATGCTGATCAAACACATTCTGTCTCTTCCTCTTATCTGTGTCCCCACTGCAGCTGAAGATACTACAGAGCAGCTGTTGCCAGAGTTAGTGAGCATGCTCGGTTTTCAGTGTGTTTCTATGGTTTATTTGCTCCTTGAGCAGACCACATGACTATAAAATCACGTTATGGTATACATAGGAATCATTGACAGCCTACGTGACGGACATGGCGTCAGACCCCCAGCCCTTCTCACCAACTCGTGACCAGAGGACTAGCCAATCTAAAACCGCGCTGTCACATGCGTAACAATACCACGCTCAGCTGCACCCTGCACAAAGATTTTCAAGCTAATGGACCACAATCTATGTACCGCAGCCTGAGAGCGATTGTTACTGGGTCAGGTTAATTACGCAATTAACCCTTCACACTGCCACCACCATCTTTTTGTACAGAGTAGGAGGAAACGTGCCAATCTTAGCAGAAACACTATGAAGTTTGAATAATCGTCTGTATACACACTGTCATCGCAGGCAGATGTATGCAGAAGTTTAAAACACACAGTAGCGCTCTTCAGAGACAGGGATTCTTAGTTTGCATTAAAGAGCTTTAGAAACATTTCAACACTTTTCAGAAAATAGGATTTATTACTAAAAAGGGTCAAAATGGTGCAATAAAAATATTTACAGAAAAAGATGTAGCCAATATATATATATATAAATACAGAGAGCAATACCATAACAGAGAGATAACAGAAAGAAGTTTAGAGAGGTAGAATACTTGCCGTCAGCCTTGGTTTAAGCAGATCAAGGTCCTGAACAAAAGGGTCCTTTTCTCCCAAGTTGGTTCCTGATGTTAAAAAGGGAGAATTCTTCAACTTACTTCTCCAGGCCTGACAGCATCTTTTCTAGAAACTCAGCAGGGTCTCTCTTTAAAGCAGAGAACCAATCGCCTCATTTGGGGAGGGGTGTTTAGGCGGGGAACTCAGGCTATGACCAAATCCCTCCCAAGTTATACCATGGTCAATAACCTTCCCTAGGTACATTTAGCAGCCTAGCCACTAGTAGATATATACTGTAGGTATAGCTAATAGTAAGCTAAAGATATGAATGATATAGCTAATTAGCTTACTATTAGCTATATCAGCTAGAACTATATGGCTTTCTACTCTCCTGTATACTTTAACTAGTGGTGTAAGGTATCAGGTGACTTGTATTAAAGTGACCTCTCAAAATATATGCTGTTTCATTGTAAGTATTTCCTATCTTAAGATATGAAATTGTATGGAAAAGTGGTTTTAAATGGGATGTATGTTTTACTGCTATCTGGGAATGTCTTTCATGTCCAGTGAAGGACAGGTTTATAGCTTTACGATCATCTCCAAGCAAGAGTCTCACAGACATACTGGGCCCAGGCTAATTAGGGTTTATAACCATGAAGCTATCCAGCTGTGCCTGATGTCTTGTGAACTCAGCATACACACAGACCACATTCCTGAGGGAGGGGGATTGGAGGGAGAGAGAATGATACAAGATGGAAGATCTTTAGCAAGATGGATGACCGCGTCCATCTCTGTACGTACAATTGCTACAGCCTACTCTCTCCCTCCTCCTCCACGTCCACTAAACAGCTCTACACTATGAGGGTGGAATATTACTCTTGATTGATGGAGGTATCACCTCCCTGTAATTCTAAGTCCATAAACACAATAGACACAGTTTGGAAGGGCGTGGAACAGGCTGTGATTAACAGAACCTCCCCCTAAAAATAATTACCATGTACCTTTGTCAACGCAATTGAAGCTTCTCCCACTGATGTTTCACTGAAGAACAAAAAGAGCATGGGAAAGTCATGTGACTGCTATATACTGCCTATGAGAAAAAGGTACTTAGATTTTTTTTAAAGAATACAGTGGCATCACCCATATATATGTTATGTAAATAGAAAGGATGATTTATATTATGCAGTTGCTGCCCACCCACAGTTCATTTATTGTGGGTGGCACAGGCATAATGGATCACGTACATGTAAGTGATCAAGCTGAGGGGCAAGCAGCTCACCGCTCCTGCAACTGCTATGTTGACTTTACAAAGTGGATTGCAGTTCCCAGTACGCTATGCAATCACATGATCACAATGTGAACAAAGCTGTTATGAATTAATTTAATTTTTAACAACTGTGATTCCTATAGTAATACTGTGATTGGTCCACAGCTATCACTTGGTACCTGGGCCAAGCACAGTGCCCTGTACCATGTGATAGGTGTGGGCCAATCAGAGCACACAACAGTAATCACAGCTGTTATGAATATAACCCATTCATGACAGTTCAAAACATCACTGTAACAGCAATAAAAAAAATCCCAGATCACCCCCAAGTAGTACAGTGTCACTATTGTGAAAGAATGTGAAAAAAATAGTAAAAAAGGAAAAACAAAAAAAGTTGAAAAAAATTTGAATTAAAAAATATTTAATTATTTTTTTTAACATACTGATCACCGCCACATCAGTCATATATTTACGCTATACTGCACTGGTGATAGTATGTTTAAAAAAAGGGGAAAAAAACCCCCAAATTTTATTACATTTCTTCATTTTCCAAAAATTGCGACAAAAAATTACAACTTTAAAAAATTCGCCATGCCTCTTACTAAATACCTCAGACTGTCTACTTTCCAAAAAGGGGTCAATTGGGGGATATCTGTACTGTTCTGGCATTTTGAAGTGTTGCTAAACCTACAACAGTAAAATCAGTCTGTATATGCAGTAATGCATGCTTGTTATACTCACTGTGGAACCTAAGGGGTTAATCCTCTGCATTGTGTAAAAACGCAGTTTGGTCTTGTTTTCTCTGCCCCTCTTCTTGTTCAAATGTCCACCTGGTAAGACAGACTGAACCCGTAGTCACATGCACAGTGCTCAGTTTAGTGTGTATTGCTAGAGAGGATTTTTTCTTTCTTGGGAAAGTGCATGTGATCAGCACAAGGCCAATCAGCACTGTCCAGACAGAAGTCAGGAGTTTTGTATCCTCCTAGAGCAGAAAGAAAACTCCTCCTACAAGCTTTAACCAGTGCTCTGCTGAAGTCACAAGACTGCTCTAACTGCTGATGAGAAAAGGTATTTAGCAGTTTATATTTACTAAAATAATTGCATTTCCATGTTACGTGTACTGTGGGAGACTAAATATAGTGAATGCAGGGTCTGGGGTTTAGTAACACTTAAGGGCCTCAAGAAATGACATAGGACGTCGGTACATCAGGATTGATCAATTTTCAGATATACAGTTGTGTTCAAAATAATAGCAGTGTGTTGAAAAAAGTGAATAAAGCTCAAAATCCTTCCAATAGCTTTTATTTCCATACACACAAATGCATTGGGAACACTACACATTCTATTCCAAATCAAAACATGAAGAAAAATATATCAAATTTGTTTTGTTCCTCTAAATAAATTGAAGAAAAGTGAATATTAGACTGTTCACAAAAATAGCAGTGTTTGTATTCTTCTTTACAAACTCAAACATTCACTATATAAACTGAAAAATGTTTGAAGATTTTGCTTTCCTTTGAATCACTTAATGAATATTTAGTTGTATAAGCACTGTTTCTGAGAACTGCTGTACATCTGTGTTGGATGGAGTCAACCAACTTTTGGCACTTGTGAACAGGTATTCCAGCCCAGGATGATTGGACTACATTCCACAGTTCTTCTCTATTTCTTGGTTTTGCCTCAGAAACTGCATTTTTCATGTCACCCCACAAGTTTTCTATTGGATTAAGATCCGGGGATTGGGCTGGCCACTCCATAACGTCATTCTTGTTGGTCTGGAACCAAGTTGTTGCACGTTTACTGGTGTGTTTGGGGTCGTTGTCTTGTTGGAACACCCATTTCAAGGGCATTTCCTCTTCAGCATAAAGCAGCATGACCTCTTCAAGTATTCTGATGTATTCAAACTGATCCATGATCCCTGGTATGCGATAAATAGGCCCAACACCGTAGTATGAGAAACATCCCCATATCATGATGCTTGCACCACCATGCTTCACTGTCTTTACAGTGTACTGTGGCTTGAATTCAGTGTTTGGGGGTCGTCTGACAAACTGTCTCCGGCCACTAGACCCAAAAAGAACAATCTTACTTTCATCAGTCCACAAAATGTTGCGCCATTTCTCTTTAGGCCAGTCAATGTGCTCTTTGGCAAATTGTAACCTCTTCAGCACGTCTTTTTTTCAACAGTGGGACTTTGCGGGGGCTTCTTGCAGATAGCTTGGCTTCACATAGGCGTCTTCTAATTGTAACAGTACTCACAGGTAACTTTAGACTTTCTTTGATGTTCCTGGAGCTGATTGTTGGCTGAGTCCTTGCCATTTTGGCTTTTCTTCTATCCATTTAAATGGTAGTTTTTCGATTTCCTCCACGTCTTTCAGGTTTTGGTTGCCATTTTAAAGCATTTGCGATCATTTTAGCTGAGCAGCCTATCATTTTCTGCACTTCTTTATATGTTTTCCCCTCTCCAATCAACTTTTTAATCAAGGTACGCTGTTCTTCTGAACAATGTCTGGAATGACCCATTTTCCTCAGAATTTCAGAGAGAAATGCACTGTAACCAGCATGTACAACATTTGCTGCCTTCCTTCCTTAAATAAGGGCAATAATTGCCACTTGTTTTTCAAAGAATGCATGACCTCACTAATAGAACTCCACACTGCTATTATTTTGAACATGCCCCTTTCAATTAGTTTCAATTACACAGAATCAGCAGCATGCATGTCATGACTGTTGGGTCTGTTGGATTTCTATTACTCTACTACACCTACTAGTAAATTATTTGCCATGTAGAAATATCATTTCTACCAAAAACAGTGATTGATCAGGTTAGTGATGTCTGACTGCTATTATTTTGAACACAATTGTATATACCATAGTTTGTAGACGCTATAACTTTCACACAAACCAATAATATACACTTATTGGGATGTTTTTTTACCAAATACATATAGCAGAATACATTTTGGTGCAAATATATGAAGAAATTTGATTTTATTGGATATGTTTTATAACATAAAGTAGAAAAAAAATTGGGTTTATTTTTTTAAATTTTTGGTTGGTTTGGTTTTTTTGTTATAGAAAAAAATAAAAAACTCAGTGGTTATCAAATCCCACCAAAAGAAAGCTCTATTTGTGTGAAAAAAAGATTTAACTATTATTTCGGAACAGGGTTCCATGACCGTAGAATTGCCAGGTAAAGTAGCGCAGTGCTGAATAGCAAAATAAATGGCCTGGTCATGAAAGGGATAAAACCTTCCCGAACGTCAAGTGGTTAAACTGTGTTTAGAATCAATTTAATGGTCAGCTGCAGACATCAGATACCTGACACTGACATATTTGGGGAAGCTAGTGGCATCTAGCTTTTCATGCTGAATTACAAAGCACTAGAGACCATTCTCTAAATATGAAAATTCAGTATAGTAAGTTTAGAAAGAGTCAATATTTTTTTTAGTAATGCCAGTATTTGAAATGGGCAGTTTTAGATATGTAAAAGCAATATGAAAGTAGAGCTCTTACGAGGACAAAAATAAATTGGTACTTGGTACACTCAAAAAGCTTCAGGCTATGGGACATATGCACTGAACTACATGCTGACTCTCAGAAGACATATTAATTGGCAGTCACCAACATCTGGGCGTGTCCATTTTTATTTCAAATATACGTATCATCTGCAACAGTAGAATGATGTATTCACTGTTCACACAAACATTTTTCTTATAGAAATTTCTTTGCTTATAGTTAGAGATGAGCGAAGTATTCAAAAATTCGATTCGGCTGATTCGGCGACTTCGAGGAATAAATTTGATTCGAGGCGAATATATTCGCTGCGAATTTAACTTATAAAAGGGTGTTTCTAGGCTTCAGAGAGCCTTTATATTAGTGCAGAACACTGTACCTTTAATTTAAATGCCCTTGGAGTCTGCTGGGGAAGAGAAATAATACTGTCAGTCAGTATGACATGCAGATGAGTGCCGTCGATCTTAGAATCACCGCACACTTCACTCATTTGGGCAGTCACGGGGCCAAAACCAGAGTGTGGAGCCACAGTGTGGTGGTGGAGGCAGCAGCAATGGGAGGCCATACAGCACCCTATGACAAAATGGAACCCACCAGCAATGTGAGGAGACCTGAAAGTGGCACATGGCAGAGTGTGGCGATGGAGACAGCAGCAATGGGAGGCCGTACAGGGACCCATGAGACACTCTGGACCTGGCAGCAGCATGAGGAGGCGGTACGGGGGCCCATAGGCAGATTACGGGCCTGGCAGCAGCAATGGGAGGCCCGTAATCTGCCAGCACCCTATGACAAAATGGAACCCACACCAGCAGTGTGAGGAGACCTGAAAGTGGCACATGGCAGAGTGTGGCGATGGAGACAGCAGCAATGGGAGGCCGTACAGGGACCCATGAGCACACTCTGGACCTGGCAGCAGCATGAGGAGGCGGTACGGGGGCCCATGGCAGATTACGGGCCTGGCAGCAGCAATGGGAGGCCCGTAATCTGCCAGCACCCTATGACAAAATGGAACACACCAGCAGTGTGAGGAGACCTGAAAGTGGCACATGGCAGAGTGTGGCGATGGAGACAGCAGCAATGGGAGGCCGTACAGGGACCCATGAGACACTCTGGACCTGGCAGCAGCATGAGGAGGCGGTACGGGGGCCCATGGCAGATTACGGGCCTGGCAGCAGCAATGGGAGGCCCGTAATCTGCCAGCACCCTATGACAAAATGGAACCCACCAGCAGTGTGAGGAGACCTGAAAGTGGCACATGGCAGAGTGTGGCGATGGAGACAGCAGCAATGGGAGGCTGTACAGGGACCCATGAGACACTCTGGACCTGGCAGCAGCATGAGGAGGCGGTACGGGGGCCCATGGCAGATTACGGGCCTGGCAGCAGCAATGGGAGGCCCGTAATCTGCCAGCACCCTATGACAAAATGGAACCCACCAGCAGTGTGAGGAGACCTGAAAGTGGCACATGGCAGAGTGTGGCGATGGAGACAGCAGCAATGGGAGGCCGTACAGGGACCCATGACACACTCTGGACCTGGCAGCAGCATGAGGAGGCGGTACAGGGGCCCATGGCAGATTACGGGCCTGGCAGCAGCAATGGGAGGCCCGTAATCTGCCAGCACCCTATGACAAAATGGAACCCACCAACAGTGTAAGGAGACCTGAAAGTGGCACATGGCAGAGTCTGGCGATGAAGTCAGCAGCAATGGGAGGCCGTACAGGGACCCATGACACACTCTGGACCTGGCAGCAGCAAGAGGAGGCGGTACAGGGGCCCCATGGCAGAGTGGCGAAGCGTAAGCAGCTTAAATTGAAGGCCATACAGAGGCCTATGTTAAAAATAATAACATGTTTGGGGCATGATTCATGGCGGATTTAGTCATGTTGTGTCAGGAACTGGTGGTTTGAAATCCAGA
>CATNWA010002687.1:0-22805 GCA_951230385.1 Staurois parvus
AGAGGAAAAGGGGAGTAATGTATGTAAAAAAATATTAATAACATACAAACAAACCCAACAATGAAACAGGTCTGATTGACATATAAATATACATACTAAATAATGATTCGCAATGGTGGGAACAAAATGGATAACTCAGTCAGTGCAATAAAAAGCAACTCCGCATCATACAAAGGTTTGACAGAGGCAACCAACTGCAAATTGAATACTGATACATTTACCCCTCACCTACCGGGCACTTATACCCCCTTCCTGCCCAGGCCAATTATCAGCTTTCAGCGCTGTCGCACTTTGAATGACAATTGCGCAGTCATGCAACACTGTACCCATATGAAATTTTAGCATTTTTTTCTTAGACAGATAGAGCTTTATTTTGAT
This sequence comes from Staurois parvus, assembly GCA_951230385.1. Classification (NCBI taxonomy): domain Eukaryota; kingdom Metazoa; phylum Chordata; class Amphibia; order Anura; family Ranidae; genus Staurois; species Staurois parvus. The sequence continues at coordinate 379 of CATNWA010002687.1, forward strand.
GGTATTTAACCACCTCAGGGTTTTTTATTATTTGCTAAACAATCCAAAAACCACTGAAAATTTTGAAAAAAAAAAAAAGAAAAAAAACTTTTTTTTCTTAGTTCTTGTTATAAAATTTTGTAAATAAGTGATTTTTCTCCTTCACTGATGTGCGATAATGAGGCTGCAGTGATGGGCACTGACAGGCATCACTGATGGGCACTGATAGGTGGCACTAATTGGCAGCACTGATTGGCATTGATGGGCAACACTGAGGCAGCACTCATATGGCACTGATAGGTAACACTGAAAGGCAGCTCAGATGGGCACTGATGTGGCATTGATGTGCACTGGTAGGCACTGATATGTGGCATTGATAGGTGGCATTGATGAGCACTGACAGGTGCCACTGATGGGGCTACACTGATCATCAGGGCACACTGATCATCAGTGCCCTGATGATCAGTGTACATGTCCCCTCTGTGTAAAGCCGATTACCGGCTCTCCTCTCCTCTGTCAGCGTGACAGCTCGTGAGGAGAGAAATGCTGATAACCGGCATTTCCCTATTTACATGCGATCAGCTGTGATTGGACACAGCTGATCACATGACCAAGCCGACATCTTCGGCTCCTTCCATTGATCGGTCATCATACGCTGTGTCCAAGGGAAACAGCGCACCACCGATCGCCGCGCTGCGTGCTACCGGAGTCGCGCATGCGCGGTTAGAATGGGAGGATGTCATATGACGTCCTCCCAGAACGAGAGAACAGCCTTGCACCCATCATTACCTTATATGGCGGGTGGGAGGCAGTTAAAGAATAACTCCTCCAAACAGTCATAAGATTTTTTTTCCAGAAATCTGTGAGAAAGCAGTTCAAATCGATATCAATATTTAACCCTGCGGGTCGAAAAGTGTCTAATTCATATATCCAATGGGTTTCTCTCTTTGACACCTCATTCAACATATCAGTACTCCTCCAATGATAATTCATTTTCTCAATTCCATAAAAAGGTCAATAAACTGGGATCACTATTTCAGTTTCAGTTTGAAGTGCCTCTAAACGCTGTGTTTATCAAAACCTTTTTTAATATTATTAATATGTTCTCCTACTCACCGTTATTCCCACATATTGGAAGTGACACGGACACTCCAACACATAAACCACATGTAAAGAGTCGCAAGAAAGAAATCAGAGATTTAATACTGTATCCTTTCTTAGTTGATGCGGATCTAAAATTTCTCCTCTTTCTATTATACTTTTGGGCAGTTGTACATACTTTACACCTATTACAATAATAAAAACCTCCCAATTCGGGAAATAAACTAACGGTTTTTGGTGGATCTATAACGTTATGTGTCTGATTTTAGTTCTTAAAGGTTTATTCTTCCTGTATACAAATCTGGGTTTGTTCGAGATGGTATTTTTTAACAATTCATCTTTTAACAAAATATTATTATTATTATTATAGAGTATTTATATAGGCCAAAGGGTTTGCTCAGCACTGTACATTAGAATGGGGGACAAGACATGAGACAATACAGTAGCAAAACACGATACATGAGGGTTAGAGGGCCCGGCCCTTTCGAGCAAACCAATACTTCAAACCAATATTTATTGAAAATCTTTTCTATATCCTTATACAGAGCACTAGAATTACAAAATGTTACATGTAAATGTTAAATTACAAATGTTACCTCATCAAATAATTTATTCTTTTTGGTAGTAATCCCTGTCACGATCGCACGATCACCGCCACCAACATGGACAATCGCACGACCACGACCAACAATAATACGTCACGTCGCGGTGTCAGACCCGGGACCTTCTCACCAAACTGTGACCCGAAGGACCGGGCCGATCTAAAAACCACGGTGTGACGCGCGTAACAAGGCCACACCCAGCTGCACCCTACACAGCGATTTCCCAGCTATGGGCTACAAATCGGTGCCTGCAGCCTGAATGCGCTTGTTACTGGGGCTTTGGGTTAATTACGCAGGGGGGGACTACGTTTTTTTCTCTACTGCCACCACACTTTTAAAAGGAGACTGGGAAACTCCCGTTATCAAATATACACTATGATTGAAAAGTCGCCTGTCCAATTATGGTCACTGCAGGCCAGTTGGGCAGAGGATTAGTCGCCTTGTCCAATATGGTCACCTGCAGCCCAGTTGGGCATAGGATTAAATAACACAGTAGCGTCTTAATAGTTTAACACTTTCAGAAAGAGAGATTTATTACTAAAAGAGTCAAACAGGTGCAACAGGGTTAAGTTACTTGCCAATATGCCTTGGTGGGTAGCAGATCCACGTTGCAGAGCGGGAAGGATCTTTGATCTCCTTTTGTTGCGATGTTAAGTTCAGGAGATGTGGTTTTTTCTTCCTCTGGCTTGCCAGCCTGTCCCTTTTTTAAAATCCCCCTGCAAAGGGGGATGGCTCTGAATACTGGCCATTACGCTGTTTTGGGAGGGGGTCAGTCGAGGAGAACTCTGAATTAGAACCAACATCTGTCATAATCCATGACATGAAACATAGGGGAAAAAAACCTGACTTGAGGAATGTTCATTTCATTCTGTCATCTTTAACTGTTTTGTGAGGTTACAATCTCTTTCAATTCAGGGGAGAAGCTGCCTTATCTGTTTTATGAGGGGTGAGCCTACACAAGGTCTGGGATCAGTGCTTCCCAATCCTCTGATGAGCTGGCCTTATCAGGATTTAGGTGAGGGAAGGCTACACTTTCACAGGACTGCTCGGCACGGGACTAAGGATGCCTTAACCTGCGGTTGACCCACACCATCTGTCACTGTGCCCTCTCAAGGACCAAGGAATACCTCCAATAGAAAAGGGGAACTCCGCGTCCAACTCTGATGAGCCAGTTAGCTACACTCCCCAAAAGAGCTTCTATCCTTGCCCTGAATGTATACTTTGTTTCTCTAAGAAAGATTTGCTATAACCCTTCTCCATAAACCTATTGATTAATAAATCTGTCTGATCTATAAAATATTTATCTCCGCTACAATTTCTTCTAATCCTAGAGAAGTGACTTCTAGGGGTGCTATATAACCATCTCGGATGATGACAGCTCCAGACAGGTATATAGATATTTCTGTCAATTGTTATTTTTGTTTTTTTTTTACAGCAGCAATTATAGCTACAAATACCAGCGCGTTATAATGAGGACCAACAATGGGGCAGAAGGACAGAGCGCACTACACAGGCCCGGTGTTCTTAAATGAAGTGTATTTGGGCCGTGTGTAGCAATCCGAGTGTCAGCTAATGGGGTAGTAACACCAAACCACAAAATAACAAAATGTTTTCACAGCCCAACTTTAGAGTCTATGATGTGTCCAGGACTCCAGCACGGGATGTGTTGTACATCGAAGATCCCAATCAGGTTTGTTTCATAAATATTACAGATTCATTTAATAAAAAGCTTTTTTCCATCTTCTCCATAAACTGGGTTTATCTCCTGAAAATGAACACACGTGTTATTTGCAAAATGTTGCATTTTGGTTCAATAAATTTCAATGGAGACGCTGTCGAAATTTACATTTTTTTAATGCGTTTTTGAGGCATTTTTGATGCATTTGGGGTTTTTAATCTGCTCAGCAACAAGTTGGCCAAAAAAAAAAACCCCCGTGCTGGGAACCACCATGGCCGGGATCGTAACTGATGGACGGACGGCCATCTTTGAAGCATTCACACCATTCAAATGTCTTACTGCGGCTGAGGGTCTCAGCACCGTACTGCGCTTGAAGTCTCCACGGGATTTAAAGCCTTCGTACACAAGAAACTTCATCACCACACTAACTAACATGCACACACTAACGCTGTTGTCTGCCATCTTGTTTAAAGGTCTCTGGTCTTTTTTTTCTAGGATTATAACTGTCTTATGATTTTAAAGTGTTACTGGACCCCGGATCCTGCGCTCACTATATCCCCTCTACCCGGATCCCGCGTTCACTATATCCGGTCTCCCCAGACCCCGCAGTCACTTTATCCCCTCTACCTGGACCCCGTAGTCACTATATCCGGTCTCCTCTGACCCCGTATTCACTATATCCCCTCTACCCGGACCCCGCATTCACTATATCCGGTCTCCCCGGACCCTGCAGTCACTATATCCGGATCTCTCCCCGGACCCCGCAGTCACTATATCCGGTCTCCCCGGACCCCGCAGTCACTATATCCGCTCTACCCGGACCCTGCAGTCACTATATCCGTCTCCCCAGACCCGCAGTCACTTTTATCCCCTCTACCTGGACCCCGTAGTCACTATATCCGGTCTCCTCTGACCCCGTATTCACTATATCCCCTCTACCCGGACCCCGCATTCACTATATCCGTCTCCCCGGACCCTGCAGTCACTATATCCGGTCTCCCCGGACCCGCAGTCACTATATCCGGTCTCCCCAGACCCCGCAGTCACTATATCCGGTCTCCCCGGACCCCGCATTCACTATATCCGGTCTCCCCAGACCCCGCAATCACTATATCCGCTCTCCCCGGACCCCGCATTCACAATATCCGCTCTCCCCGAACCCCGCATTCACTATATCCGGTCTCCCCGGACCCCACATTCACTATATCCGGTCTCCCCAGACCCCGCATTCACTACACCTGCTCTCCCAGGACTCGGCATTCACTATATCTGCTCTCCCAGGACCCCGCATTCACTATATCCGCTCTCCCCGGACTCGGCATTCACTATATCCGCTCTCCCCGGACCCAGCACATCACTATACCCGCTCTCCCCAGACGCCGCATTCACTAAATCCGCTCTCTCCCCGGACCCCGCATTCACTATATATCCGCTCTCCCCAGACGCCCGCATTCACTAAATCCTCACTCCCCGGACCCCGCATTCACTAAATCCTCTCTCCCCGGACCCCGCATTCACTAAATCCTCTCTCCCCGGACCCCGCATTCACTATATCCTCTCTCCCTGGACCCCGCATTCACTAAATCCAGTCTCCCCGGACCCCGCATTCACTAAATCCAGTCTCCCCGGACCCCGCATTCACTATATCCAGTCTCCCCGGACTCTGCATTCACTATATACAGTACATCCTCCCCGGACTCTGCATTCTCTATATCTGGTCTCCCCGGACCCTGCATGCACTATATCCGCTCTCCCCGGACCCCGCATTCACTATATATGCCCTCCCCGGACCCCACATTCACTATATCCGCTCTCCCCGGACCCCGCATTCACTATATACGCTCTCCCGGACCCCGCATTCACTATATACGCTCTCCCCGGACCCCGCATTCACTATATCCGCTCTCCCCGGACCCCGCATTCACTATATCCGCTCTCCCGGACCCCGCATTCACTATATCCGCTCTCCCCGGACCCTGCATTCACTATATCCGCTCTCCCCGGACCCCGCATTCACTATATCCACTCTCCCCGGACCCCGCATTCACTATATCCACTCTCCCCAGACCCCGCATTCACTATATCCGCTCTCCCCGGACCCCGCATTCACTATATCCACTCTCCCCGGACCCTGCATTCACTATATCTGCTGTCCCCGGACCCCGCATTCACTATATCCACTCTCCCAGGACCCTGCATTCACTATATCCCCTCTCCCCGGACCCAGCATTCACTATATCCGCTCTCCCCGGACCCTGCATTCACTATATCCGCTCTCCCTGGACCCTGCATTCACTATATCCGCTCTCCCTGGACCCTGCATTCACTATATCTGCTCTCCTCAGACCCTGCATTCACTATATCTGCTCTCCCACAGTACACAGAACATGGAAATGCAATTATTTTAGTAAATATAAACTGCTAAATACCTTTTCTCAACAGGAGTCAGAGCAGTCGTGCAACTTCTATCAATGTCCAGGAAAGCACTGGTTAAAGCTTGTAGGAGGAGTTTTCATTTTGCTCTAGGAGGATGCAGAACCCCTGACCTCTGTGCGGACAGTGCTGATTGGACCTGTATTGACCACATGCACTCTCCCAAGAAAAAAAAAAAATATCTCTAGAAATACACACCAATCTGAGCATGTGCAGAGTGACTCCACATGATATGTCTTATCGGGAGATAAGAGGGAGACACTGGTAGAAGGGGAGGATTTAACAAGACAGGATCAAACAGCGTTTTTTACACAATGCACAACCCCTTAGGTTCCACAGTGAGTATAACAAGCATGCTTTACTGCATCTACAGACTGATTGGACTGTTGTGGGTTCAGTAACACTTTAATCCCATCATGGGGGTTTGGCGCAGTATTGCGTATTTATATTTGTGTATAGTAACTTTTTTTGGAGGCTTTATATCTACCGTTTTGAGCCTGCCGTGATCATTTACTGAATACTGCTGATAGTTTAGTGAATGGAGCCTTTTATGGCGCTGAACAGAATCCCTCGACCAGATCGAATTTATCAGAGTGGATTTCTCATTCTGCTCAACCTTAACAAAGCAGCTGCCTTTAACCCCTTCATGATCGGGTCAGAACAAAACTCAACACTCAGACCCAATTTTGCAACTTTGACACGTGTTAGTATAACTGTACATATCATCACAGCTACATAAACTGGCTATACATGAATCAAAATACAGGCGGTCCAGTACGGCCCGGACGACTTTCAATCCATGTGTGGGGACACAGGGTGGTTATAGAGAAGTTGATTGATTTCTGTACAACCCAACCAGTCATGTGTTTCTTGATCGATCAGTGTTGCCGGGTACAGCCAGCAGCACTGATCATGATATTCTGATGATGGGGAAGTCTCCCTGCTGTCAGAATACAAAGGTCCAGCAGGAATGATTCGCCCATCCACATCAAACTGTGGATGAGGGGGTTTGATTTTTGTAACCACTTCAATACCCCAACACTTTTACCCCCTTCCTGTCCAGGCCAATTTTTAGCTATCAGCGCTCTCACACTTTGAATGACAATCGCGCGGTCATGCAACACTGTACCCATAAGAAACGGGTTTTTAACGCGTTTTTCTTCATTTATATAAAAAATTTGCAAATAGATAATCTTTCTTCATATATTTAGGCCAAAATGTATTCTGCTACATTTTCTGGTGAACATAACCCAAGTCTGCAGGAAAGTTATAGGATCTACAAACTATGGGATATATATATGAAAATCGATCAATCCTGATGTCCTGACAGACAATCTTGAGGCCCAAAAATGCCAGGACAGTACAAATCCCCCCAAATGTCAGGACAGTACAAATCCCCCCCCAAATGTCAGGACAGTACAAATCCCCCCAAATGTCAGGACAGTACAAATCCCCCTAAGTGACAGGACGGTAAAAATCCCCCCAAATGTCAGGATGGTACAGATACCCCCCAAATCTCAGGGGAGTACAAATACCCCCAAATGTCAGGATAAATGCACGCCCCCCCCCCCCCCCCCCCAAATGTCAGGACAGTACAAATCCCCCAAAAGTCAGGACAGTACCAATACCCCCCAAATGTCAGGACAGTACCAATACCCCCCAAATGTCAGGACAGTACAAATCCCCCCAAATGCCTGAACAGTACAAATCCCCCCCCCCCCCCAAATGTAAGGAATAAATTACCCCGCAAATGACCCCTTTTTAGAAAGTAGACAGTCCGTGGTATTTAGTAAGAAGCATGGTGAGTTTTTTTTTTTAAGTTTTAATTGTTTTCACAATTTTTTCGAAAAAAATTTGAGGCCCAAAAATGCCAACACAGTAAAAAAACCCCCAAATATCAGGACAATGCAAATAATAACTGACCCGTGTTCTAATCCATCTTCACTGTCCAAAACAAAACAAAAAAATGTCTGACTTTCCCACTTGAGTGACTGTAGTTTTAACAAATCTCTGGCAGCTCTTCCTCCTATTGTAAATTAGCAATTCCTGATAGACTGGTCAGCACAGAAGACTCTAAAACTTCAGTATATTTCATAACTCATGAAATAATACCAGCACAGCCAGGACAAGGACATATTTACTCCCATCAGTTAATTTGTGGTGTTTTAAGCCCAAACATTCGTATATTAGAGGATATCAGGAAGCACTGAAACATCTTGTCCCCTCCTGGGTAAAGCAGACATCCGAGACATACCATATTTATATCCATGTCAAAGCTAATTTCATGCAGGACAATAATATGCAGGTTAGCAGACTGTAACCTGTAGGTATTCAGAGATATTGATACTTATAGAAAGCTGTACCTGGGATACAGTCATAAACACAGTCACATCCCGGGGCCACTCCTCAGCCGCCTAATTGGTCAGATGGTCTCTGTCAACACCCCCTTGATACCAAAGAAAAGTGGACTGCACACAGCGACTCTGAAGCAACTTTCAGGGAATGTCTGGGTAATCTTCCTGTAATGTCGGATCCAATTCACATCAATATAGATGAGGATCCAACTTGGAGGAGACTTCCATTAAAGTCTATGGGCACAAGTCGGATAGAAGTCGCCATGAAGTAGTCCAGGAACCTTTTCTAAAGTTGGAGCGACTTCAGTAGCGCTAATTAAGACGGCTCTCATTGACTAACATGGAATTTCACATATCGTGTGACTTGGGGTCTCACAAGTCGGATCCAAAGTCGTGGCAGTGTGAACCCAGCCTAAAGTTTTTACATGAAGAAATAAAAGCTGATCAGTGTAAGCACCTCTATCAGTGGCCAATGGTTTATCTTTTAATCACTATATCTGCAGGACAGCTTGTTCTGTTGAAAAAAAAGACTTATTGGCTGGATCATCAGATGAAGAAGAGAAGAAAGAAAGCCTAAAAAAAAGAAAACAAATGCAGCCATCTAAGAACTGGTAAGCTGCCATATAATAAATGTTTGCTTTTGGGATTAATACCGCTTAAGGCGCGGTTCACACCAAGGCGATTTGCGTTTGATCCGTTTCTTTCTGCGGTGCATTTTGTGTTTTTGCCACGTTTTTGCGCTTTTTTTTTCTTTTTTCAACTTGTTGCTGGGCAGAATAAAATGCAAAACACATCAAAAACACACTACATGCTTTTCTGCAGCATTTCCATTCAAGTCTATAGAACCAAAAACGCAATGTTTTGTTTTTAAAAAAGTCTCTGACCCTTTCCAAAAAATGCAACAAGTGAAAACGCGGAGATGTGAACCTGTCCCATAGGAAATCATGTTAAATGGACTGCTATGCGTTTCTGCAAAACTCATAGATGTGCACCTAGACTTACGCGGCTTGAACAAGCAGAACCTTTGTTGGTTTGATGGTCCTGACATGCTGTACAAAGCCCTCCCACCTAAACACTGCATTTGTTTGCTGTCTTGCTGAATAAAATCGCAGGACAAGCAAACTTGGACTATATCTGGGGGTTTCCTGTCTCGTGCGTGGATATACACAGTATAGATTTCACATTCATACAGTACATCTAGAAATGTCTCACATTTTATTCAGGTGCAGGTAATCACATCTCACCTTTGATCACATTTAGAATGTGATATCTATAGAGGGGCCATTCCAGGGCAGCGTGAGCGACTTCCACTGACAGGACGGCTCCGTCATCTGTATCTGCGTCTGGAGTTAGAGAAATTCTGCAATCACATTTGTGGCTTCCATCTTCTGCTTCTGTCATCTCCACTTCCATCTCCACTTTCATTGCCACTGGTAACGTTGTATCATACGTTGTATTATTGCTCCCACCCGATGGACGGACCACAGATACCCATGAGAGGATGAGATGTTTTATCATGTCTTTTCGTCTTTTCAGGTATAAATTTATGTGAATTTCCTTTGTTCTGAATCCGGTTATCTGAAAGGATAGAGTTGTCCTCTCCATATGAGGAAGCCACGTCTCCCCGATGACGTCTGATATAATAGTGTTATCTGTAAAACAAGGAGAAGGAGTAACCATAACGTCACCAAAGGTCAGGATGACACTATGTACAGGTGGAGGTTTCATTATCCCAATGCAGCTTTTATTGCTTTTTCTGCTCACGCCATCAACTTCACGTTCTTTTCTGGCTGCTTCTGCACAGGTCATTGTACCAAAATAAAAACAGATGAAAGGAATGGAAAGAAATTTGGGGCCCAGTGGCATCCCGAGGCAGATGTGGGGAGTGCGGCCCGCACTTTTCTTGGAGCAGGTCCGGTGTCACCCCATATAGGTTGCATGCCGGTGTAGCTGCAAGATGTCTCCCATGTAGATATGTCACCCCTGAAGCAACTGCGCATGTCCTGGTTTCAGACATAAGAAGCCGATCACCAACTGTAGCACAGAGCTGCCACAGTTAACCCCTTTTAGGCTGCACTGCTGATTATTGGGGAGCATAATGGATCGTAGAGAGGACAGTTACATGGGGGGGGAGTGACATAGGGAGTACAGACACATGTGGTGAGGACAGTGACATTTGGGGGGGGGGGGGTGATATGGGGAGGACAGTGACATGGGGGGGATGTTTGTAGCAGCAAGATGTGTCTCCCATGTAGATATGTCCCCCCTAAAGCAAACTGGCATGGAAGGGGTTACTTCACCAAAGGTACACGGTTAGATACAGTAGTTCTATCATCGATTGATCGTGCCTGAAACTGGGACATGCGCAGTTGCTTCAGGGGGGACATATCTACATGGGAGACACATCTTGCCACTACACTGGCGATCCCCGCATCCTGCGGGGATCGTTGGCATGGAACCTATACGGGGTGACACCGGACCCGCTCCAAGAAAAGGTAAGTTGTAAAGAAAGCCGACGATCCCTGTAGGATGGATCGGATCTGCGGATTGAACATAATGAATTGGAGTCATATCAATTCGCAGATCCAATCTATTCTTCGGGATCGTCAGAGGAGGTGTCACCAAGTGTTACTGCACCGGGTGACACCAACCCTGGGGACGCCTCTGGTCGGGCTAGTCAGGTTTTAGTGCCATCTGTGTGCCCATTAAGGAGATCCATCCTAGTGTAGCTCACTCTCTTAGAAACCACTAATTTAACACATTTTTCTGAAACAAAAATGTTTAACCCCTCGCCCTCCTGAGGATTTACCTCCTTTCCTGACCAGGCCATTGTTTGCGATACGGCGCTGTGTTAATTTAATGGACAATTGCACGGTCATGCAACACTGCAACCAAATGACATTTGTGTCCTTTTTTTTCCCCACAAATGGAGCTTTCTTTCTTTTGGAGGCATTTGATCGCCTGTGCGTTTTTTATTTTTTGTGCTATAAATAAGAAAAGACGAACAATTTTGAAAAAAAAAAAAAAAACTATATTTTTTACTTTTTGCTAATAAAAGTGTCCAGTAATAAAATATTAAAAATCAAATTTCATCATAAATTTCAGCCAAAATGTATTCTGCTCCTTGTCTTTGCTAGAAAAAAAAATCCCAATATACGTAAATTAATTGTTTTCCGTGAGTTATAGCATTTACAAATGGCGGTATAGATACTGGGATTGTTTTTACTAGTAATGGTGGCGATCGACGACTTATAGTGGGACTGCGGTGGGTATTCTGACACTGGAGGGAGCTGACTTGGTGGTGTCAAGGACATCCCCACTATGTACCCCTACTCATTTACGGGGGGGGGGCAGCATCTGGGGGCCCCCTTGTTAAAGAAAAACAATTTTAAAAAAAATGAACAGGAATACATTTTTCTGTTTCTACCTGAATGCCTGGTTGGACTTTGAATGGGACAGGCACTGCTGAGGTACGGGGTAGTCTCTGGGACACTGGCATGCAACCTAATTTTTTGTACAGCAAATAACAAAAGAAAGCGCACCAACCTTGCGCATTACCTCAGCGATAAAAGCTCTCCCTTCGAAACACGTCAGACTTTACATAGGGTCTCCCTTTCGGTGCGATTTGCATGCTACTTGGGCTCTTGTGATCCATTCTTGGATATTATATGCTTTTAATTTTGCTACGTTTGTGAGTATACATCTTATTGTAATAAAACTGCTTTTATCGCTGAGGTAATGCGTAAGGTTGGTGCTCTTTTGTTTGTTCTTATTTGCAGTACTGGTCAGGCTTCCCCAGACTTTAAGGGTTGCACAACCTTTGATCCATTGGTGGATGAGTTTATATGGAGGTCGGTCAAGCCACCAATCCCTGATCTGGGTCTCTGAGCGCAGAAGATGTCATCTTGGCCCTAATTTTTTGTGGCTGATGTTATAACACTCCACTACATGCTGGAGAAGTGCTCGGTACATCATCAGTATGTATTGCTCTACTGGTGCTGGTCTGTTGCAGTTCTGTAGGATGTTCAGTATGCCTGACTCTTAGTAGGGAATCATAGGTGGCCATCGCTGAACTGCTGATTTTGACAATGGTAATGGAATGGTAATGGACAATGGAAAGAAAGGAGAGAAGGAAAGAAAAAGAAAGGAAAGAAAAGAAAAAGAAAGGAAAGGAAAGAAAGGAAAGAAAGAGAAAGGAAAGAAAAAATAGAAAGGACACTTCCTGTAAAAGCTTCACTACTCCAGTAGACTATAACCAGATTCCCAAGACCATCATGCACCCGATATCATCTCAGACATTCTGAACCCCTGTGGAACAGACCCGTGCAGGGGAGGAGGAAATCCCGCGGTTGCTCATTATAGCACTCGCTCATAACATATCTTCTAAATGCCAACAGGCCAAAATGTCTTAAGATGGCACCTGGGAGCAGCACACTTCTCCTGCCACAGGTGGCTCAGCCCCATCTCCAAGTGGCGATGTTACTATACAACGTTTTCAAAAAAATCTCATGGAGTAGCCATATTTATTCACTCGTTTCTAACTTTCGATGTACAACATTTATATAAAGGACCCGGATAGTAGATTTATAATACTTCAGGGGTTTATAGGTGGCAAACCATTTACCAGAGCCGCTGTATACGCCCCTAACGATTCTTAGGCCTCCTCCTTTAAAAAGTATTTTGATACCCTAGACCAGTGCCACTCCCCTCATCTGATTGGTGGTGACTTTAACCTAGTTTCCCATCAGGCTCAGATAGAAGAAGAGTCTCTGGGTCATCTAAGGCTTTTCCTAAGTCTTTATCGAGGTCCTTGCATTCTTTACAATTGATTGATACCTGGTGGGCTCATACTATCAGAGCACGAGACTATACATTCTACTCGCTCCCTCGTGACAACTTTGCCCAATTACAATACATATAGCACACCAATGCTCTTGGCCAATTCTCTTCCTCCATTCCTTCTCTTGGTTCGACCATCATATACATTTTCTACTTTTCACATTGGTCTAACCCCTACATCACCTGGAGAACTAATGACCCCAATATCACTCAAACACATTTCTAAACAAATCAATGATTACTTTACCTTAAGCAATTTAGTTTCTATTTCACTCGCCTCCCTTTGGACGACCTATAAGGCTGGGGGGGGGGGGGGGCCTTGAATTGCTTCTTTCAGAGGTTACAGAAATACAGAAAAGTCTCTTCGCTGGTCTAGGGCTAAATTCCTTCTCCATAGTAACACTGCTTCTACTGGAAAGTTAAAACAATCAAAAAAGAAGTTCTAGACATTTTCACCAATTTTCCCCACACTTTATTATCCATCCCTTATGCCATCTCCTCTTCCTCCTCTTTTGATTGGCCCAACAAGCTGCTTGCTATGGGGTACTTGACAGGGAGGAGCCAGGTGTGCCGGCGGGTGACCTGAGAAGCGGACGATCCAGGCTGCTCTGTGCTAAACCACTACACACAGCAGGTAAGTATAACATCTTTTATCATATAACACCACAACAGTACAACCAGTCTCTACAATACAGGGAGAGCAGACATAGTGAATGCGGGGTCCGGGGAGAGCGGATATAGTGAATGCGGGGTCCGGGGAGAGCGGATATAGTTAATGCGGGGTCCGGGGAGAGCACATATAGTGATTGCGGAGTCCTGGGAGAGCAGATATAGTGAATGCGGGGTCCGGGAGAGCGGATATAGTGAATGCGGGGTCCTGGGAGAGCGGATATAGTAAATGCGGGGTCCTGGGAGAGCGGATATAGTGAATGCGTGGTCCAGGGAGAGCGGATATAGTGAATGCGGGTTCCGGGGAGAGCGGATATAGTGAATGCGGGGCCCGGGGGAGAGCGGATATAGTGAATGCGGGGTCCGGGGAGAGCACATATAGTGATTGCGGAGTCCTGGGAGAGCAGAGATATAGTGAATGCGGGGTCCGGGGAGAGCGGATATAGTGAATGCGGGGTCCTGGGAGAGCGGATATAGTAAATGCGGGGTCCTGGGAGAGCGGATATAGTGAATGCGTGGTCCAGGGAGAGCGGATATAGTGAATGCGGGGTCCGGGGGAGAGCAAATATAGTGAATGCGGGGCCCGGGGAGAGCGGATATAGTGAATGCGGGGCCCGGGGAGAGCGGATATAGTGAATGCGGGGCCCGGGGGGAGAGCGGATATAGTGAATGCGGGGCCCGGGAGAGCGGATATAGTGAATGCAGGGTCCGGGGAGAGCGGATATAGTGAATGCGGGGCCCGGGAGAGCGGATATAGTGAATGCGGGGCCCGGGGAGAGCGGATATAGCGAATGCGGGGTCCGGGGAAAGCGGATATAGTGAATGCGGGGTCCTGGGAGAGCGGATATAGTGAATGCAGGGCCCGGGGGAGAGCGGATATAGTGAATGCGGGGTCCTGAGAGAGCAGATATAGTGAATGCGGGGTCATGGGAGAGCGGATATAGTGAATGCGGGGTCCTGGGAGAGCGGATATAGTGAATGCGGGGTCCTGGGAGAGCAGATATAGTGAATGCGGGGTCCTGGGAGGGCAGATATAGTGAATGCGGGGTCCTGGGGAGGGCAGATATAGTGAATGTGGGGTCCTGGGAGGGCAGATATAGTGAATGAGGGGTCCTGGGAGGGCAGATATAGTGAATGCGGGGTCCGGGGAGAGCGGATATAGTGAATGCGGGGTCCTGGGAGAGCAGATATAGTGAATGCAGGGGCCGGGGAGAGCGGATATAGTGAATGCGGAGTGGGGGAGAGCGGATATAGTGAATGCGGGGTCCGGGGAGAGCAGATATAGTGAATGCGGGGTCCGGGGAGAGCGGATATAGTGAATGCGGGGTCCGGGGAGAGCGGATATAGTGAATGCAGGGTCTGGGGAAAGCAGATGTAGTGAATGCAGAGTCCAGGGAGAGCGGATATAGTGAATGCGGGGTCGGTGGAGAACAGATAGTGAACGTGGGGCCCGGGGAGAGCGGATATAGTGAACGCGGGGCCCGGGGAGAGTGGATATAGAGCATGTGGAGTCCGGGGAGAGCGGATATAGTGAATGCGGAGTCCGGGGAGAGCGGATATAGTGAATGCGGGGTCCGGGGAGAGCGGATATAGTGAATGCGGGTCCTGGGAGAGCAGATATAGTGAATGCAGGGGCCGGGGAGAGTGGATATAGTGAATGCGGAGTCCGGGGGAGAGCGGATATAGTGAATGCGGGGTCCGGGGAGAGCAGATATAGTGAATGCGGGGTCCGGGGAGAGCGGATATAGTGAATGCGGGTCCGGGGAGAGCGGATATAGTGAATGCGGGGTCCTGGGAGAGCGGATATAGTGAATGCGGGGTCCGGGGAGAGCGGATATAGTGAATGCAGGGTCTGGGGAAAGCAGATGTAGTGAATGCAGGGTCCAGGGAGAGCGGATATAGTGAATGCGGGGTCGGTGGAGAACAGATAGTGAACGTGGGGCCCGGGGAGAGCGGATATAGTGAATGCAGGGTCCGTGGAGAGCGGATAGTGAACGCGGGGCCCGGGGAGAGTGGATATAGAGCATGCGGAGTCCGGGGAGAGCGGATATAGTGAATGCGGAGTCCGGGGAGAGCGGATATAGTGAATGCGGGGTCCAGGGAGAGCGGATATAGTGAATGCGGGGGTCCGGGGAGAGCGGATATAGTGAATGCGGGGTCCTGGGAGAGCGGATATAGTGAATGCGGGGTCCGGGGAGAGCGGATATAGTGAATGCAGGGTCTGGGGAAAGCAGATGTAGTGAATGCAGGGTCCAGGGAGAGCGGATATAGTGAATGCGGGGTCGGTGGAGAACAGATAGTGAACGTGGGGCCCGGGGAGAGCGGATATAGTGAATGCAGGGTCCGTGGAGAGCGGATAGTGAACGCGGGGCCCGGGGAGAGTGGATATAGAGCATGCGGGAGTCCGGGGAGAGTGGATATAGTGAATGCACTTTAAGTATAAAACCCTTTTTCAGTACCTACAGCATACCCACTACTTACCTGCTACTGTATTGTACACATTCAGAGTCCTGCATGCAGAGATGGGCTGTTTTAGGGAAGCGTGTTCCACCTCTACACCAAGCACGGCGCCTTCATCTTTATCTGCACTCGGGGTGATAGTAATGAAGCAGAGATACTCGTACATTCCTATACAGGATTTTGTCATCTCAACAGGTAACACTGTTTGGTGTTCAGCATCTCCTTCCAGAAGCAGAGCAATAGAATTATTGGATGTTGTCTGTTCTGTAGGTTCCCAGGAGGCAATAAGCTGTTTTTTTATGGCATTACGTCTTTTCAGAAATACATTTATCTGGATTTCTTTTTGTCCGAAATATGTTATCTGGCAAGTTAGAGTTGTTTTCTTCATATGAGTCATATGACGATCCCCTGAGATCTCAGATATAGTAAGAACATCTATAAAACAATGAGAAGAAGTCAAATACATTTCTAGGTCATTTTACTCTATATGCCTTTGAATGTATTAACCCCTCGCCTGCCGGGCACTTATACCCCCTTCCTGTCCAGGCCAGTTTTCAGCTTTCAGCGCTGTCACATTTTGAATGACAATTGCTCGTTCATGCAACACTGTACCCATATGAAATTTTTATCCTTTTTTTGAGACAGATAGAGCTTTCTTTTGGTGGTATTTAATCACCTCGGGGATTTTGACAAGTTTTTGTTATAAAATTTTGTAAACAAGTGATTTTTCTCCTTCACTGATGTGCGCTAATGAGGGTGCAGTGATGGACACTGATGAGGAGGCACTAGTAGGTGCCACTGATGGGCACTGATAGGCATCACTGATGGGCACTGAAAGGCAGCACTCATATGGCACTGATAGGCAGCACTGAAAGGCAGCTCATTTGGGCACTCATATGTGGCATTGATTGAGGCACTTTCAGGTGGCATGGATGAGCACTGACAGGTGGCACTTCTGGGGCCACACTGATCATCAGTGCCCTGATGAGTGCCCATGTCCCCTCCCGAGAAACGCTGATTATTACTGGCTCTCCTCTCGTGAGGAGAGAAATGCCGATAACCGGCATTTCCCTCTTTACATGTGATCAGCTGTGATTGGAAATAGCTGATCACATGACTGAGCCGACATCTTCGGCTCTGTTGATTGGTTTTCCGCAGTTTCCGAGGGACACAGCGCACCATCGATCGCCGCGTGCTTCCGGAGCCGCACATGCGCGGTTTTTTAGAGTGGGAGGACGTCATATGACATCCTCCCAGAACGAGAGAACCACCTTACGCCCGTCATTACCTTATATGGCGGGCGGGAGCCGGTTAAAGGGCATCTTGATGGATAATTTGCTCATCATATCACTTATAGTACAAATGTCAACCAAGAGATACAAAGATGTGTACAACACACATGAAAAAAACTCTGTACATTTCAGCGCTCAGAGGTCTACCAAAGATGACCACAAAGGATGTATGATATACAATGGATCATGGACTTTGCCAGGAATGTGTAGTGGATGCTGCCCTCCTCAACCAGAGAAGACTTGTGAAAACTACAAAAAAAAAGAAAAATCAGAGGGCACAAATGCCTACTGCATCACCAACGATTTATTGTTCACAAAACATAGATGCCAAATGGATACTCACAGAAGTGGAAAGTAAAATCACCAAAAAAATACAAGATGCCACAGCAAGGGGAATCACATTTGGCCATGTTATATAAACACAGTGTAGCGCTAATAAATGATATTCACATAAATCAAAGTGATAATATAACGTGATATAATCTTCACAAAATCAACCAGTGAACAAAAAATTATAATAGTGAAAAAAAATAGATATAAAAAAATAGATACCATATAGTGAAAAACACACTCAATCCCCCTTAATCCACAATTGAGGGATCCAATATTTATATACCTTCTTGCAAAACGTGAACCCCCTGCATGGGGACATAAATGATGCACACAGTGATAAGTGTCACACACCACGCTTGACACAATACAAATCAATATATATATATAATAATAAACCCCCCCAAATTGAAATATAAATATAGTCCAAAATATTTAAACACGTGCTCCATCTGTAATTTTGTGCAAGTGATGATATGTGTAGGTGGTCACAGCGATAGTGTCAATCCTTCAGTGGCCAAAATGCCTCCTCACCTCCTTGCATTGACCACAAGGGCCAGCTTACTTTTAGGATCACACCGATCCTTACAGGTAATAATTCCTCACAGGATCCCCCTCAATGGTAGTATATGCTCCTTTCCTTTTATGGTCTCCACCACATAACCATCAGCAAAACCACCCTCACATAAAGGATCTTTCAAGGTCTCCTCCAGATAGATATCGGCAAAACCGCTCACACATAAAGGATCATAATGAGACAAAACAGATCCTCAATCGTGTAATCATGTTATGATTACTGTATAAAATACAAAGAGAAAATGCCCACTCACATTTCATCCAGCAAATAACAGCTTTCTACCTCATGCTATGGGTGTATTGCATGGGTAGTAAAATGGTGTTCCAATATGGTGCCCATGTTGGAAATGACGTCACCGTGCACCCGCGTACCGACGCGTTACGTTACGCTAGTCACGTGACTTCATCAGGGTACACCCATGGTGACAGGAACTTCTTTTATAGGTGACTAGCTACCAATCAAGAACCGGAGGCGGACCTCCGGCGGCCACTATACCGGAGCCCACTCGATCTATACATACTAATGCTGCAGTGATACCTAATAAGGTCCGGACAAACTTCCTACTAAGTATAATTAATACTAATTAAGGCACTATATATATATATACAAAAGGGGATACATAAAATAATTGAACCTAACGGATATACATATAAAAAGAGGTAAATAACAATAATAACATACTGTGCCAAGGGGCCATTTTCCTGAAGCCCTCTTATACTTATATACATTTATACATTGGTACAGCAATAATGATATACATAAACTTAAATATACCCAATATATAATTATATGGGGCCCAACATTTGGCCATGCACCCCAGCTAGGCTGGCAAGCTGACCTGTTTCGGAGGCGTACTCCTCAGAGCTATGCTAGCCAACATCATGTTGGTGATGCTTCAGCTTGACAGTCCAGCTGGATTGCATGGTATACACGAGATTCCCCTTGCTGTGGTATCTTGTGGTTTTTTTATGCTATTTTACTTTCTACTTCTGTTAGTATCCATTTGGCATGTTTTGTGAGCAAAATAAATTGTTGATAATGCACTAGGCATTGCACCCTCCTGATTGTTCTTTTTGTAGTTTTCACACAAGAAAAAAAAAAAAAAAAAAAAAAAAAGGAGGTGACCTTTTGAAGGTGCTCCCTTTCCGCATATATACTGCTAAAAAAACACACACTATGTTGCCAAAAGTGTTGTCCCCGCCCTCCCAACAATTGGATTCAGGTGTTTCAATCCCCTCCATGGCCACAGGTGTATACAATCAAGCCCCTAGGCATGCAGACTGCTTCTACAAACATTGGTGAAAGAATGGGTCGCTCTCCACACTAAGCGTGGTCCCGTGATAGGTGGCCACCTGGGCAATAAGTCCATCCGTGACATTTCCTGGCTACTAAATATTCCACACTCAACTGTTAGTGGGATTATAACAAAGTGGAAGCAACTGGTAACAACAGCCACTCATCCACCAAGTGGTAGGCCACGTCACATGACAGGGCAAGGTCAGCGCATGCTAAAGCGCACAGTGCACAGAAGTTGACAACTGTCTGCAGAGTCAATCGCTAAAGACCTCCAAACTTGGTGAGGCCTTCAGATGAGCACAACTGTCACGTACCTGATGGGAAACTGAAATGACGAGGTCGGCCTCACCTGTGTCACTAGCCACGACCCCACTGGAGTTGGAACAGAGGGAGTCTAGGACCCAGGGGAACAGGAGTGCCAGTAGTTGTTTGCAGATGAAAACCTTGGAAGGCTGATGATCCTCTGATTTTGGCACAGTAGTAGTAGGCAGAGCAGGTTTTGCAGTTTGCCAGGCGTGCACCAGAACAAGGCAGGTAGTGAGGACAAGAGACAGGAGCAATGTCATGGAATAGCCAGGGTCATCAACAGTCGGGCAGAAATGGTAGGAGCAGAGCCGAAGTCAGGAACCAGTATCAGGAGAGCAATCAGAGTCAGGTGAGGAACAAGCCGGGTCAGCAACAAAGGAATAACACAGGAACAAGCAGGACACGGGGGAGCTGAAGACCAGTCAGCACTGAACATGAGCAGAGGCACTCCTTAAATAGGCTGTCTTGCGCCAATCTTTGCCGTGCGTGATCGCGCATTCCTGCGCACATCCAGCAATTCTTCTTGCGGAATTTCCTATGCGCATGTGCATTTCCGATCGCAATTCTTCTTGACGGAAATCCCTTACATTGCCCCCTCTCTAGGGGCAGCCTCTGGATGACCTCGTACTCTTCATTTTCCTCAACCAGCAGTGGAGCAGGCGCCACAGGATCTCGATTTTGGGAAACACACTTGGATATGCAGTTTTAACACGGCGCAATGGACACACCGGGTGAATCTTCATATTAGCAGGTAGATTCAATTTAAAGGCACAGGGTTACCCTTTCTCTTGATAGTAAATGGTCCCAGTATCTTGGACCAAGCTTTCTTGAAGGACAACTTAATTTTTAGATTTGCCGTGGATAACCAGACTTTATCCCCCTTTGTTTCAGTTTTGAGTTGCCCCTTTTCCTTCTGTCAAAAACATTTTTGTTACTTGCCTGAGCTTCGGAAATAGTTTTCTGCAATAATTTGCCGTTCCGCCTGAGGAACTCCATCCTTTTTTTGTACTGCCGGGACAAGCGGGTTCCACTGGTATTTCCGGAAGGAAGGGGGGTGATATCCATAGTTGGAGTAAAAGGGGGATTGCTTGGTATCTGAATGAATGGAATTATTGTACGCGAACTCTGCTAACGGAAGGAGAGATACCCAGTCATCCTGTGAATATGAGGGAAAACATCGGAGGTATTGCTCCAGAGTTTGGTTCGTTCTTTCCGTTTGTCCATTAGTTTGTGGGTGATATGCAGAGGAAAAGCGTAACTCGATCTCGAATGCCTCACACATAGCTTTCCAAAACTTGGATGTAAATTGTACTCCTCGGTCAGATACAACAGTAATAGGAACGCCATGTAGTCTTACGATCTCTTTGATAAAAGCAGAAGCAGTTTCCGTGGCGGAAGGAAGTCCCTTTCAAGGGAATGAAGTGAGCCAAACTTCTTTGACAGGCGGTCAACCACTACAAAAATAGTGGTGATACCCTCCGATGGGGGAAGTTCCACAATAAAGTCCATGGATTATCATACTCCAAAGTTTACCGGTACGGGCAAAGATTCCAACAAGCCCCAGGTCTTGGCTTTGTCAGACTTGTTTCTAAGGCAGACTGTACAAGATCTTGCATAGTCCTGGCAATCCTTTATTGCGTTTGGCCACCAGAAGGAGCGAGAGACCAAATTTGAAGTCCAATGAATCCCGAAGTGACCTGCTAAAGGGTGATCGTGAAATCTTTTGAGGATAAGCATCCTGAGTTCTTTGGGCACAAAGATTTGTTCCTTGTGAAAATACAGACCGTCCTTTAACTGCAGATGCATATCTATGGGAGGTGGATGATTATCCACTACTTTCTCTTATTTTGTGTTACGAGGTCTGTCTGGAGAAGTAAGAAATTCTTTGCTGGCAAAAATCGTGTCAGGTTCAGACTGTACAATTGGGTCGGGAAACATAACGGGAGAGTACGTCAGGTTTAACGTTTTTTGATCCAGGACGCTACGTCAAATGGAAGACAAAGCAGGAGAAAAAATAGTGCCCATCTTGCTTGTCGTGGCCTGGGGCGTTTTGCCGTTTTCAGGTACTCAAGGTTTTTATGGTCTGTGAAGATGAGAATAGGGTGGGATGCTCCCTCCAGTAAGTAGCGCCATTCTTCCAGTGCTGCCTTGATGGCTAGCAAACTCTCTGTCTCCCACATCATAGTTCCTTTCAGAGACATTTAATTTCCTGGAGAAAAATGCAACAGGGTGCAGAAGGGATTTGAGTCCCTGTCTTTGTGACAAGATGGCTCCTGCAGCATTCTCTGAAGCGTCCACTTTGAGGACAAAAGGCTAGAAGCAGGGTCTGGGTGCTTTCAGGATAGTGCGGAGGTGAACAAAGGTCTTTAATTGTTCAAAGGCTGCTGCGCCTCGGGAGTCCCACTTGAAGGGAATATCAGAGAAGTTTTTGATAAATTTCCTGTAGAAAATTATCGCGAAATCCTACAAAGCCGCTGCACTGCCTTTCCTGTCTCCTGGATGGGTCATTCT